>CM075807.1:858912-902056 GCA_037975025.1 Excoecaria agallocha | reverse complement strand
AAGAGCGTCAATGATATTCATAAAATAAGAGGCATATTTCACTGGATTGTGCACAACTTGAAACTAAGATGCATTATATGGTTGCAGACTTTTCTTGAGCGCAATGTACTTCTTGTTTTACGTCTTTAGTCAGTCGCTGAGATTTTATTGGAATATTGCAGTTATATATTGAAGGTTATTTGCAAGCTATGCTGGACACAATGTATAGACAGGAGTACCTGAGAGTCAGTCATAAATGATCAGGTAAAAATATCAAATCGAATAGCTAAAATTAAGATGACAAACTGCTGATCTTGCAAAAGAAATATTTGCAAAAAAATGAGCATATGTACACATATTCCCGAGAGTCAGGCTCACTTATTACGACTGGATATTTGACAATTTTCACACAAAGCATAGCTGCAACCTAAAACTTTTATTTTTTACGAGGCATAAATACTTTCTAATTTTTAAATCCCTAGCTTGTTCAAAATATGCTTTCATAGTTATTCAAAATCAAATGCTTGAACAGTTTTCAATATATACACACTCCAATTATTATGCTTATAACGTTTTGATAGTTATATCATTTCTTTCACACCATTAACTTTTTCATAACAATTATAATTAGGTGGTGCTCAAAAACCTGCCACCCAATAGTGCCCTCATAGATGAGATAATGGATCGTGTGAAGGGGTTCCTGGTAAGCAAGGCACTATTAAAAGGAGATCCTTCAGCTTCTTCTCGTTCTCTCCGCCATCTCCGTGGAGAAAGTGTAAGTGGCCTGGCTTTTTGTTATCCTCTTTTTCCTCGTATAAATTTTTTGAGGAATAAATTTTTGCAGCAATTCTGAAAATTTTATAATTCTGTCAGCATCCACATGATATTTGGAGTTATAACATCCTTTAGTGATATACTTTTACATTTGAATGGGTGATCGACTTGCTTAGAGCCAAATTCTAAGGATACTCTTATTCCACATCATTCTACGTGGTCATTTTAAGCCCATTTTCTAATGTGGTTCAAATGGTTGTTTTGAGTGGCAAATTTTTATCAAGAGAATCATACATAAACCAATTTGCAGTTTGGTTGAAATTTATAGTTCCTTCCCCTTCCATGTGCTGTGTTTATCAGTCTATTAAACGATTGCCTAATCCGTGACATCCATTATAGTGGGTGACAAAATCAAATTAAACATATATTAGTTTCTGCTCTGTGCCATACCGTAGTTGCCAGTAGATTTTTAGTTCGAGCTGTGTTAATTGGGATAATCTATGTTACAATTAGTGGCTTAATGTCTGATATCTTGTCTCGAGTCACCTATCCAACCTTAAAGAAAGAGAGGGAAACATTAGAACTATGCATATAAATTCATTTATAAGTGTTTGCTTATCACTCGGCAATTGAGATTGCTGTTGATATTTAAATCCTTTAATTATGTTTAGAAAAAAAACGATGGCTGAAACCTTTATTACAGGAGTGGAAAATTGGACCAACTGTGATAACATTGTTCGAACACCTGTTTGTGAGTTTTGCAATCCGCATCCTGAGAAAGAAAACCAGTCAGTTACTGACCAATGTCAAGTGGAAAAAGGAATCAGAAGGTGATGATCATAAAGCAATAGTACCAGCAGAAGCTGGCGAGCAGAGCAAGGTGAAGTTTGTGTTGAAATGGGGCATTGGAAAATTTTTATTGTCAGGCATTCTAGCATACATTGATGGGAGGCTATGCCGCGGCATTCCCAATCCTGTAGCTCGACGAATCGTTAGTGGCTATCTGTTAAGTTTTCTTGTTCAGCTGCCTGTGCAATTTTTCTCTATTTTGCTTTCATTTTTCATTTGCCTATGCAATTTTTCGGAAATCTGATACAAAGTCTAGCACTTGGTAGTCCTAATTATTTCTACGGTTGGATGCATTTTCTGGCATGTTAGAACTCTTTAGGTTATTGATTATCCATGGTTACAGAATGCAAATTTAGTGAAAATCAGGACATGTTTTGCTTCAATATACACAGGCATATGATGCCAAGAGATGTTACCATCACTAATCAGCTTCAGGCTATCTTCAAAAGCAAGTTTACAATGTACTTTATCAGGAAATGATGAAACCAAAGCCCTAATCTATCACAACGCCCCTGGTTTATTATCGAAACTGTTGAATCATTCGTCGTTTTTAGATGATCCAGTCCACATCAGCCTGCCCTTTAAATAAAGTATTCGTCAGGTGATCTAAATAAACATTTATTCGTATATATAGTTCATCCTATAATTAAAATAAACATTCCCATGGTATAAAAAAAAATCATCATCTACGGGAAATTGATTAGAAGTAGTATGTGTATTTTAAAATTTAAAATATAGGTTAATTTTTACTATGTTGTAGAATACATGCTGAGTTCAGATAAGTAATTTTTTTTTTCTAGACAAGATTAATGTATTAATCCTTATTATAACAATAAAAAATTATGCATTTGTCAATGCGTCATCCGGTGATCGAGAACAACTACGTATTAGTTTTCTCAAGTAGATGCCGACAATACGTATTATGTACGGAGAAATACAGAGGAAAATGACATTTTTATACCCATATGGTTCAACCTCTGCAAGATTATCTGTTTCCATGTTTATCTTTGTAAAAACTAGCTGCTGATTCTGATTGCTGTTAGCTCCTCCTGCTATTTCTGTCCATGGCTGCAATCATGCGCCTGTTACTTTGATCCACAGACACATTTTGAACATTTAGAATTTATTTTTTAATCGACTTAGTTTTTAGTTTTATAACTTTTATATTCTATAAAATTTGAATATTCAAAGTTTAATGACTCAAATAATAATAATAAAGTTAAGAAGTTCATAATCCAAAACTGCATCTTACCATAATAAATATAAATTATTAAGTTTGATGAAGATCTGAAACACTGAATTCCAAGTCAGGCACGTCCAGTAGATGGTTTTGAGTTACACTTAGTAAGTTGTGATGGAAGATGAGGACGGGATTCAACCAATTAAAAATATATAAATAAAATTATTTCTTGACCGGACGGTCCGCATGCGTATTAATCATAGTTATTAAAATTGGATCGGACCGATCGGTTGAACCGATTTAATTGCGAACCGATAGGTTAACTAGTTGGTTTAACTGCACAAAATCAGATTAATAAAAAACCGAATTAGACCGAAAAAATCGGATTGAACCGAAAATCCGGAGAACCGAATAAAACCAAATTTTTGGTTAACAATTGCAAAAAATTATAATTTTTTGTATTTTTTTACCCTATATATATATATATATATGGAAAAATTCCCATCAATTATGGGAGTTTTCGGTGGAGTTGTTGGTGAAGAAACTACTTGTCCATTTTGGCGTAGTCGTCATATGGGGAGTAGATATCGAAACAATCATTCTCATTATTATCTCCTAAGTCGATAATGGGCTCAAAATCTGAAGATGAGGCTTTTGATCGAGCTGATCTTACTGAGGAAGTTTTTGAAGATGAGGCCTCGCTTTGGAGGAGTTGGGCCATAATCTGAAAATACTCTTCCTTAGTTTTTGCTGCTGCTAACTGAGTTTGTGCAAAGGATTTCTGGGCTAAGAATTGAGAAACTTCTGAACCTAATTTTGATAATCCTTGTGCTTGGAGCCATTTCATGACACCATATTTTTTAATGCTATTTGGAATAGCAAACTTTGTCCACCAGCGAATTTGAAATCGTCGGACTAAAGTTGTTTGGGCCTCCTTTTGTTGATAGTCTAAATACCATGCTGAGATCCATAGTAAATAAAACTTAGTGGCAAAGAGCATTAAGGGATGAAACATTCTTTTCTTGTTTGAAGGTTTATAGCTACTTTTGAATAATTGATAGCCTTCCAATTAAACTTTTAATTCAAGAAAAACAAAAACATCTTCAATTTCTGAAACAAGATGTTTCATTCACTAGAATCCAGAAAAATTTGGAAACAAAATTTATCCAACAAAAAGTTCAGGATTTTAGGAATCAAATTGAAAAAGAAATTTATTCAGACTTACCAAATGCTTTTTGAAAAAGAAAACAGCATATGATAGATTTACTATATGAAAATGATTTTTCAGAAAATCAATCCCAACAAAAGCCAGACCAATTCAAATAATCACGAACTCAGAAATCATTGTAAAAATGAAATTCGTGAATTACTTTCCAAAAAATTAATTGTAAAATCTAGGTTTCCTTGGAGCTGTGCAGCTTTCTATGTCAACAAAAATTCAGAAATAGAAAAAGGTACACCTAAACTTGTGATTAATTACAAACCTTTAAACAAAGCTTTAAAATGGATTCGATACCCAATTCCAAATAAAAAAGATCTTTTACAAGGTATGCATTCTACCTTAGTCTTTTCAAAATTTGATTTAAAATCAGTATTTTGGCAAATTCAAATTGAACCTAAAAATCGTTATATATATATATATATTCTATTATTTATTTATTTAAAAAAATTAGTATTTTAAATTTTAAATATGTTACTTAATAATTTAATATACTTATTATATATTTGGTTTATTGTAATCAAATATATATGTATATATATATATTAAATTTTTATTATTTATTTATTTGAAAAAATTAGTATTTTAAAGTCTAAAGATACCACTTAATAATTTAATATACTTATTATCTATTTGGTTCATTGTAATCATATATATATATATATATATATATATATATATATATGAAATTTTCATGATTTATTTCTCTGAAAAATGTAGTATTTTAAATTCTAAAAATGTCACTTAATAATTTAATATACTTATTATCTATTTGAATTTATTGTAATTAAATATAATTATACTCATATATGCAAGGTTAATATTTTCTATATCTGCTTCATTAGTACTCCATCTAAAAAAAAATTCATGTTATGATTGTATTTTTATGTTTCTAATATATGATATTAAAAAATACATAATTAATTACTTATAATAATGAAATTAAAATTATATTTTGTAACTTATTATTAGGATATTTGTAATATATATTAATGTTTGATGGATATTTTTTTTTAATTTTTATACAATAGTATTTATAAAATTATAATAATTTATAATATTTTAAAAATAAAAAAATTCAGTTGAACTCGATTGAACAGATCGAATCAAGAACCCCCAGCCTCGCCGGTTCTTTATTCGGTCCGATTTTAATAACATTGGTATTAATTAGCCTTATTAAAAAATGAAATATAGTAATTAAATGATATTGATAGTAGAAATGTGCATCGGTCGGGTTCGGGTGAACCCGAAATCCTAAATTCTTATATTTTTCTCACACAACTCTACTCTATATAAATATCGGGTCCTTATCCGATTAACCTTTTTTTTCGGGCTTCAACCCGAATTTTATTTTTTAATTTATATATTTAAATTAAATTCTAAATTAATTCAAATAAATAATATTAAACGCCATAAAAAATATTTTAAAAATACAACAAACTAACAATTTTAAAATTATATTAAATATATATTATATATTAATTAATATTGTAGAGAAATTAATTTTTTATTTATATATTTAAAAAATTGAATTGTTAGGTCGGGTTTGGGTTAGTTGGATTTTCACCCGACCGACCCGAACCCAAAATATACCTCATATCAAAAATCAAACCGACTCTATTAACCCAATTAACTCCACCCAAATTGATTGATTCGATTCGAATTGATCGGATCGGTTCGATTTTTGTACATCCCTAATTGATAGATAGTATAACTTGTAAATTGGGAACTTTTTTAATATTTGTATGTTTTAAAAAATTATTTTGAGGGATGGTGTGCATTTCAACTTATTTAGAAAAATGGTGTGTTTTTCCATTCCTGCAACCAGTTGCTGCAGGAATAGAGCTGGGCTCCCATCTCTCTCTCTCTCTCTCTCTCTTTCTCTCTCTCTCTCTCTCTCATAGTTTTTGGTTTAAATTCAAATTGGACAATCCAAAATTTTAGTAGCATAATTGCATACTTATTCTACATTTTTTAAAGGTTATATATATGGAGTTAATGATTCAATTTTTGTATATTTCATTTTATTTTTAAAAGTTTGATATTAAATTTTTGCATGTTTAATTTAAATAAAATTAGAAAAATTAAAAGTTACGTTGTGTTAATTTTATATGAAATAATTTAAAATGAGCATATGACTCATTAAAAAAAATATAAGAAATAAAAAATAATTTAATATTAGTGATAATTTTTGAAAATAAATTCTGGATATAAAAATAAACGAGCAGATTTGTCACTGCAGTTCTAGGTATAAAAATAAAATAGTAAGGGGAGGAAAAAGAAAAAAAGGCTTAATATATAAAATATCCTTAAAATTGTGCCTGTTTTTCGAAGTTTATCTCCCAATATAAATTTATACTAATTTAATATTGTATTTTGCAATAAAATAATTATATAGTATTTAAAAGAATATTTCAGTGATAAATACCGATTTCAATATGATGAAATCTTTTAATTTCTATATAAAAAAAATTATAAATACTGTATATTTTATACTTGGGCGGACATGAAATTACCGCCATCTAAATGGCATGATATTTCCTTTCTTGAAAATAAGAGTGCATAAGAAATACATTATGCAAAGAAGCAAATTACCTCTGTCACAACCTAATGCTACTTATTCTATGGAATACTATTTTGATTTCCATTTGTTAATTCCAATTATGTGTCGGGCATTATATTTAGAGGTGGGATAAGAGTGGGTCAACGAGAGAGAGAGAGAGAGAGAGAGAGAGAGAGAGAGAGAGAGAGAGAGAGAGAGAGAGAGAGAGAGAGAGAGAGAGAGAGAGCTCTATTCCCGCAGCGATAGATTACGGGAATAAAAAGTAAATTTTACAGAACGAAATTTTATGCTGTCTCTTTTTTTAAAATTTTCGTCCATCATACTCCATCCTATTTTTACAATAACAGGTTACAAAAATAGATATGTCCATTTCATTTTCCTAAATATTTTTATATACACTATTTATCCAAATACATTTTCAAAACAATTTATTTTAAAAAAAGTCTCTGTAAATTGAGTCTTGTCATTTTAAGAAAAAGGAAAGGACCGCACAAATAATGCAAATGATATCTTATCTGCTATTATTAGATGTGACCAATATTGTCAAGAACAACTTGCATTTTTTTTTTCTTTTTTTTGTTCTCTTTAATATTTATATAATTTCAATTTGGGTAACAATGACAATCAACAAGACTGATGCCTTTACTCATGACAAATTAAATGAAAATTTTCAATTCAAGCTCAATAAGTGTTTTTACTTAAGACTAAATAAATGAAAAAAAATCTGAAATGTATGTAACATTTTCTTAACGAAATATTTTATTTAAGTTCAAAAATAAATACATGCAATAAATTTAGAGCATAAAGTTTGTAAAATTAATATTTATAGGTAGCTTAATATCACATAATTGGTGGCTTGAATAAATAATTTTAGACATAACTCCAAAATTGGTGGCAGAATTGGGCATTTTTTAATTTTTAATTACAATGTCAACGTGTAAATCATCCATTAATGCATAATAAGTGTTACATTTTTTAATATATATTTTTCATCACATTTGCTTTTCAAATTTTGTATTTATTACTCACTTTATTTTTTTATTTATTATTTTTAAATAAAATATAAATTTTATTTATTTATCACTTTTAAATTTTTAATATAATTTAATATACTTTTTTAATTTATTTTTTTAATAAAATCAGAACCAATCAAATTTAATAATTTAATTTTAATCATATAATTTAATATTAAATTTAACTTTATTTATTATTTCTTAATACTAATAAAAATAATAAAAATAACTAATAAAAAAAAATGAAACGAGCATGTTATAAAACTTTATGTAATTTTTAGTTACTTGACCAGATTTAGGCCAAACTAGTAATATATTATTTACGTAATAAAATAATTTTTTATTTTATTAAATAATTTATTATTAGCTAATTTGCTAATAAAATAATATAAAAAATTAGCAATTATTAATTTGAATGGTAAAAAATTAAATTTAAATGTTTTAAATTTAATTTTTATCTCGTAAATGCGATATACATGATATTTAATTTTAAATTAGTTAATTTCTTAAATTTTGAAATGTAGAATGCATGTTAAAAAAAAACTTGTAGCTGTCAGCATAAAATGAATGCATGAACCAACAATAAAATTGAAAACCCACTGATTTAAGGGAGCAACCCACAAAACCACTAAACTAAAATAAAACAACAAAAGCTCCCACTGAAATCTCATCTCCTCTATAAATATCACATCAAATCCGCCATTAGTACTCTCTTATATCTCATTAACTTCCTATAATTTCACTTTCTTCGTTGAATAATCAAAGAAAAAAAAACTAAGTTAATGGCTATTTTTATCACTCAATCTCAGCAACAGCAGCAATCTCTCTTATCAGAAAATCAAGAAAACCAGACAGAGGTTGGTCCAGTCAGCAATCAGCTTCGCTTAAAAACATCATCAAAATCTTTAGACAAAGATATTATCTTGAAACGTATTCGCCACCATAAAAGCTTGAACAAGTTTCGAAACGCTTTTCAATCTGTGGTTGAAAATATTAATGCTTCTTCATCAGCAGATAATCAGCAGAGATGGTGTGACCCTGAAGATGTTTTCTCTTCGCCTTGAACAAATTATGTTTTGATGTTATTGGGTTCATCTTGTATTATATGAATGTACTTAATTTAATTCCACTTTTTGTTTTTGTAGTGTCCAATCCTAATGTTATTTATATATTCTGCAGTGTTTTACTGTTTTCTATAAGAGAAAATGTATTTCAATTTTATCACCAGTCTGCATATCTCTAACGAGAATTTCTGATTTTAGTTTTGAGTTCAAAGTACTATATTTTTTAAATACTTATAATAAGTGCTTTCTGCAAGGGAAGTCATAAATGTATAAAATAGTATTCTATTTCTGTTGTATATCTTCCTATTTAGTTTCCTCTAATTTAGGAACTCTTGTTGTATCCTTCTTTGACACAATCACTTCCTGTATATATTCTCTCCAAGACTATCAATGAAATCATGTTTGCAGCTTCTATATGCTATCAGAGCATTAAGGGTTTTAATACCAAACCTTGAAAATGTCCACCGAAGCTAACACCACCGCTGCAATTGTCTCAAGCTCCACTGAAACCACTGTGAACCACGGGAATAGCCATTTTGCTCCAGCTCCGATTTTCTCATCTACTCTCCCTAACATCACAAACTTCTCCACCAAACTCAACACCCATAACTTTTTACTCTGGAAAACACAAATCACACCCATTCTCAAGGGACATGGTCTCATGGGACATGTTGGTGGCTCTGTTTTGGCTCCATCTCATCTGTTGTCCACTGGAGTTACCAATCCAGAATTTGATGTCTGGGAACGCAGGGATCAACTGGTTCTCAGCTGGATACTTTCTTCCATTGATCACACTCTTTTACCACAGCTTGTTGGTGCTTCCACTGCCAAGGACGCCTCGGATAAATTGCTCTCTTCTTACTCTGCTGGTTCCAAACCTCAGATTCGTAATCTACGTTCTCAGCTCCTCTCTCTTCAACGAGGTGAAGACTCTATTGCCACCTACGTTCAACGTGCCAAGGGTCTCTCTGACCAATTAGCCGCATTGGGTCATCCATACATTGAAGAGGATTTGGTTGATGCTATTCTTATGGTTTTAGGTCCGGATTATAGGAAGCACACTCTTTGGATCATGTTTATGGTCTCTTGCTTAACGAAGAACGTCAAATAGCACGTGATCGTGCTCTTGAAAATCAGAGTGCTCAAATTGCTCCCACTGCTCAGTTAGCCGCTCGAAGTTTTGCGGGACAGCAACGTGGTCGAAGCCGTGGATGTGGCAGAGGAGGCCGTTCACGTGGAACTTGTGATTAGTTTGCCCCAGTGTCTTTTTCTACTTCCAAGCAAACCCCTTCTGGTCAGTTCACTCATGAAGTTACTTGTTATAATTGTCAGGGCCTGGGTCACTTAGCTAGTGTGTGCCCTTCTCCAAAAAATAATAACCACTCCAGTCCCTCTCCCTCTTTTCATCTTGCTGTAACCAGTGCTCATTCTTCCACATGGACTGTCGATACTAGTGCTACTCATCATCTGACAGTAAACTTGGAAAATCTAGCCCTCCATTCCGAGTATCAGGGCCCGGAGGAAGTTCAAATCAGAAATGGTACGCTTCTTCCCATTTCTTACGTTGGTGAGACTTCATTCTCTGTTGGTTCTCGATCTTTAAAATTCAGTAATCTGTTACATGTTCCTTCTGCTCAACGCAATCTTTTGTCAGTTTATGCTCTCACTAACTCTAATCTTGTCTCTGTTGAATTTTTTGCTAATTATTTTCTTATCAATGACCTGGACACGAAGGAGACTTTGTTCAAAGGCCGGAGTAATGCTGGTTTATACAATCTTTGTCTCAATAAAAGCACTCCTACTGTTAGTGCTAATGTGGCTTCTTTAGATGTTTGGCATGCCAGTTTAGGCCATTCTTCTATTCCTGTAGTTAAACTTACCTTAATAATAAAATTCCTTTTATTCGTTCTTCTTATTCATTATGTAATGCTTGTGCTGTTAGTAAAAGTCATAAATTACCATTTGTTGCTTCTGATTCTTGTTCATCTTGTCCCCTTGAATTAATTTGTGCGGATGTTTGGGTTTCGCTATTATGTGGTATTTTTTTATCACTATACAAAATACTCTTGGATTAATTTCCTGCGTCAAAAATCTGAGGTACTGAATGTGTTCATTCAGTTTCACACAATAGTTGAAAAGTATTTTAATACACCCATTAAAATTTTTCAATCTGATTGGGGGGAGAATTTCAGGCTCTTACTGCTTATTTACGCATTCATAGTATTTATCATCATGTTTTCTGTCCCTTTATGCTTGAACAAAATGGGCTTGTTGAGCGTAACCATTGCCATATAATTGAAGCTGGCTTATTTTTACTTCATCATAGTCATTTACCCATTGATTATTGGATTGCTGCCTTTAAGTGTGCTACTTATAGTATTAATCGTCTTCCTTCTCCCACTATTGCCTATGATACTCCCTTTCACAAGCTTTTTGGCATGTCCCCTAACTATGAGTTTCTTAAAGTTTTTGGGTGCCTATATTATCCTTGGTTACGTCCTTATTCTAAACATAAACTTGATCCTCGTTCTCGGGCATGTGTGTTTCTGGGTTATAGCAAAATTCACAAGGGTTATAAGTATCTTGATGTTTCTTCTCGCAAAATATTCATCTCACGTCATGTTATTTTCAATAAACAGGTTTTTCCTTTTGCTAGGACGGCGTCTTCTGTGGCACCACCTTCGACAGTCCAAGCATCTCCACCTGTCCCTACCGTTCCTATTATCTTACCATCTGTACCTTTTACTTGCCTCAATGACCCACTATTTCCACCATTCTCTAGTTCCAATTTATCCTCTCACAATAATTCACCTGAACCACCTGTTAATCAAAATCCCCCACCTCAACAAATTGATGGCACGTTTACTCCACCTGTCCCACGTATGTCTGATCCTTGTGTCACTAATTCTCTTCCTGAAACCTCACTTGTAGTTCACTTGGATAACCAACCTGCTGCTCCTTCCACTACCTTTGCTGGTTCTCGCCATTCTATGGTTACTAGAAGCAAAACCGGTATTCTAAAATCTCATCGTATTGTGTCTCTGCTTGCTCACTCTGCTCCATCTGTTGAACCCACTTGTTTTTCACAAGCTGTTAAGAGTGTTGCATGGTGTAATGCCATAACTGAAGAATTTAATGCTCTACTTTCAAATGGTACTTGGGAGTTAGTTCCATCTACTTCAAAGCAAAATATTATTGGTTGCAAATGGGTTTTTCGGGTTAAGCAAAAATCAGATGGCTCTATTGACCGTTACAAGGCATGCCTTGTTGCCAAAGGTTTTCATCAGCGTCCTAGGATTGATTTCAAAGATATTTATAGTCCAGTTGTTAAACCCGCCACCATCCGCATGTTACTATCATTGGCTGTGTCTCATGGATGGTCGGTCACTCAGCTTGATGTCTCAAATGCCTTTCTTCATGGCACTCTCGATGAGGAAGTGTTCATGCAACAACCTCCGGGTTTTATTGACTCTCGCTTTCCAGACCATGTATGTAAACTCTGAAAGTCTATTTATGGATTAAAATAGGCTCCTCGACAATGGCATCGTTGCTTAACTAGTGCTTTACTTAAGTTTGGATTTCAACGGTCCAAATCAGACAACTCTTTATACTTTATCTCCACTGCTCGCATGAAAATATTCTGTCTAATTTACATTGATGATATTTTATTAATGGGTGATGATTCTGCGTATATCACTCGTGTTATTGAGTTTCTTCAAACTCAATTTGCTCTCAAAAATTTGGGAAAGCTTCACTATTTTCTGGGTGTTGAAACAGAGTGGCTACCAAATGGTCTTCTACTACATCAATGCAAATACATTGCTGACTTATTAGTTAGAGCTCAAATGCATACTTGCAGTCCCATTGCTACACCAGTCAACTGCAATGACAAGTTAACTCTGACCGGTAGCGAATCATTCAAGGATCCCACTTTATATCGCTCCATTATGGGCGGCCTGCAATACCTTACTTTTACTCGACCAGATTTATCATTTGTGGTTAATAAGGTTTCCAAATTTATGCATGCTCCTACTAGTCAACATTGGGATGCAGTCAAGCGTATCTTACGGTATCTTCAAGGAACTAAATCCCATGGTCTTCTGCTTCGAAAATCCTCTTCCACTCTTACTGGTTTTGCTGATTCTGATTGGGTGAGTTCTCTTGACGGCAGAAAGTCCACCACAGGTTTTACCATATTTTTGGGAGATAACCTCATTTCATGGTCCTCTCGTAAACAACGTGCGGTATCTCGATCCTCAACTGAGGTTGAGTATCGTGCACTGGCTACTGCCACTTCTGAGCTACAGTGGCCTCAAATCTTTCTCAAGGAGATTGGGTTCCTTCATCTCTCTCCACCCCACCTATTCCGTGACAACCTTGGGGCCACTTACCTCACTCTCAATCCCATCTTTCATAACCGGAGCAAACACTTGGAGGTTGATTTTCATTTTGTTCGGGATCATGTTGCTCAAAGTGTTCTTCGAGTTGCTTATTTATGCTCTACAGATCAAATTGCTGATGCACGCACCAAGGGTCTTTCTAAACAATGATTTTTGTGGCTTAGAAACAAGTTGACTGTTGTTCCACATCCAGTACAACTTAAGGGGAGTGTAAGGGAAGTCATAAATGTATAAAATAGTATTCTATTTCTGTTGTATATCTTCCTATTTAGTTTCCTCTAATTTAGGAACTCTTGTTGTATCCTTCTTTGACACAATCACTTCTTGTATATATTCTCTCCAAGACTATCAATGAAATCATGTTTGCAGCTTCTATACTTTCTACTTTTTATTGACCTATCCAGTGTAATTTTTAACTTGCATCGAGTTTGCAATGGTTGTTAAAATTGGTTGAAATGGCTAGCTACTTATTTTCTTTGAACAAAATTCATATTAAGAAGGGGCTTTATTCTCGTAATGGATCAACTCAACTTTATTCTCGTAATGAACCAACTCAGTTCAAATTTATTTAGTCGAGAGTTTTATTTTTGCAGTAAATCGATCCAACTTAAGTTGAATAGATAAGAGATATATCGAAAAAGGTATAAGGATGAAATAAATTAAGTAAACAAAATAGTATACAATTATCATATAAAAGAATTGAAAAGTTTTCACAATTAATCATATACTTGTAGAATGGAAATTTATAGAAAATAATCTACGCTTGTGTGGATAAAAGTCAGCATATGCGCTGATAAAACAAAGAGTGGGCGGCTGAGAAGCACAGATGATAACCGTTGGACTTAGCTTCTTCCAATATTGAATCTAATCAATATATATATATCATGATCGTCCAATAGAAAAGCAATTGTGGGGGTATACTGCTAATTTGATCATCTCACACTCTTTAAGCAAAAACTAAGTGACCCTTTTTATGTGTTCACAACTAAATTCTCCAACAAAAATTAGACAACAAAATCCAACTTTTTGAGATTATCGAAGCTGCTAGACTTCTAGTCATTTACCCAAATCCAATAATGTGCAAGTGCCTTTAGTAGGGTACCCACTTACAGAAACCCAACTTTTGATTAATTAATAATTAGGCTATAATACAACTTGTTTGCATGAAAAATCCAATTACATCCACAACCTAATTGCAAAATGTTCACAAGAATCAACCATCAACCACTAATGGCCATAAAATAATATACATAATTCAAATACAAACCTTGGAGCAATTTGATAATAGTTCCAACATCACATTACCTAACTAGTGTGAAATTAGCCATAGAGGGTATCAATACTTATTTGGGTGCTATAACTTATGCTTCGACAAATTAATGCTCCACGTCAACAATGTGGTGACAACGACAACATATTGAAGAGAATTAAAATCCCATTAGAGGCTTAAAATTATTCATACATTACAAAAATGTTATTTCATAAGGCTACGGGCAATTTAATCGTACAAAAATGTGCTCTCATAAAGCTAAGAGCAGTCTTATCACAGCTACGCCAAGGATGAACTGTGGCAGCCTAGCTTGCAATTAAGCTATGAAGGGTATGGATTTCTCTTCCGAGTGAAAACCCCCTTATCTTACACCGGGTTTTGCATCCACATTACACGTTAGAAAGAATGCATACCAGCTTATCAATTTTTACTTAACAAGCCAGAACTAAGGATTAGGCGAAGTGCTTGGTTGGAGTTGTTCAAAACTGAAGATGATCTTGAAATCTGCATTTTCTTTTTCTTCAAGAACTCCAAGGAGTTCTGTAAACACTGTGGAGGGGACATGTCTTTCAAAATAACAGTCTCTCTCCTGCAAATCACAGTTCAAGAACACAAGTATTATTTTTCTTTTCCTGCATATATAATTATATAATTTCAAATCCATTCAAAAAGAAATTTTCTTCCCATATGCCTCACCCTGAGCTTTTGGCTTTCTTCTTTCTTGGAGGCTTTGCCTCAACCTTCTCATCCTCTGAGTCTGATGAGAAAACCTTCCTGCAGACAGAAAATGTCCTCTTGGTCAAAACCCTTTATTCAGAGACAAGAAGAAACTGTGATGCAAACATAAAGACCCAAAGTGGGTAAGTATCTGTGTGTGTGTGTGACAGAGAGAGAGATAGAGAAGACACATACTTCTCACGAGCTGCAAGCAGTTGAACAATCTCATCTGGAAGCATCCCCCCAGTGCCCAAGGACTCCTCTTCTGTTTCAGGTTCTGTTACATTTTGCAAACTTTCATCTCCTTTAGATGGTCGAGGTGTTTTCCTCTGTGCCCACAGTCTGCAACGCTCTTTACCCTCACGAACAACTCTATATAGCAGAAGTCAACATCAGTGCAACATACAAACATCATGCCAAGTCATGTATCCGAAAGCACAATGAAGGCTTCATGTGTTACATAACGATAACATGCATTCAGAAATATTTCTGAAAGAGAGCATATTGTGAGAAAATAACTATTCATTTTTTTCAATTGCAACACTTGCATAAATTGGAAGAGCAGTTTCTTTCAATAAACAACAGATAATATTTAGCATCGAGTGTCAAAGTGGAATGGATTTTTAAGTTGACAATGCAGAAGATATAACTAGGAGACACATAGGGTTAAGTTCCACTTGTATACTTGGTGGAATATGGCACATTTTAACCAAACCCCTCGCATTTGGTGCTTAGAGATGATTGATGATATACAGACAAATGAGGAGGTACTTATAGTAAACTCCTCCTTTATCGGTTTATAAAGTCCAAAGATGAATTCCATGTTTCAGCTTCCATGGTGCCTGACCTTGCATATTCAGTTATTTACATTAAATTTGCGATGTTACTTGTAAGCAGGATGTCTTGTTGAATTCTAATTCTTTGATCCCCAAGTGAAATGTTCTCTCAGACTGCTAACATCTTCAGGGCAATAGTTCAAAGTTGTCTGCTACCTCTCTCAAACAAGTCCAAACACCTCACGTGATAATCTTGTTGGACACATGAATAAGAATCTAATAGCTATGCCCTGTAGTTGCATGTTCAACCTATGCAGGACCCTAATTGCTACTTTTTCCATCTCCTGTTGAGACCAAATGGAATGAAAACCGAATATCACTGCACTACTCAAACGAGATCGGAAACTATCATCCTGTTGAATTGGGAAAGGTTTTGAAGAGCAGAGAAAGTCGGTGGTCAGATCTGAAGTGGAAAAATCATGGCAGAGGGCAGGGAATTGAAAATACCAAGGACTAAGCAGGGAGAAAAATGTTTTGATGAAGCTCCTTAACAGAAGATTAAAACAAGAGTGGTCACTAGTCTTCAATTATGGAATATTACGAACACCATTTTTTTCCCTTTATAACTCTTCCCTGAAGAGTAGGGAAGAGTGAACTATGAACCATGCTTTTGATAGCTAAATGACTGCTCAATGTTAAATCCTGGAAACCTTAACAAGAGAGAAATGGTTGTGTCACTAAACAACTTTTAAGCAATGCTTTAATGAACAACATAAAGCAAAAACATCCAAACAAGTAAGGATAATAGTCCAAAGAAAATTCTTTTTTTTTTTTTTCTCTCATAGCCCAAAAAAATTCAAAACATTTAATTGAGGACATAGTAGGTGGCAATTCGATAATGAAAACAGAAATCAATAAAGAAAAGGGTGTAGCTTTCAGCATATCTAGCTAATTATCTAATCCAAACTTTCATAAATCCCGGAAACGTTCAAATTAAATTTGCATGCTTTCAATCAATAAAAATAACTACAAAAGCCATTGGATAATTCCACAATCACAATGATGAGAACCCAAAAAGAAAATTACCTCTCTTTATTTTCTTTCTCAACTTTTCTTATCTCTTCATCTTGCTTTATTGCCTGCAATATAACAAGTGAAGAAACATACATATTCTGCGTTTTCTGAAAGAACTGAACCAAATATCGACCAAAAGAAAGGGGAAAAAGAATTGAAACCTGTTCTGAAGTGAACTCCTCTGGTGCATCTGAATCAGAATCTTCTCTTTCCGACATTTGATTTAGATTTTGAATTTCCCCTCTTCCCCTCGAAAACTTGGAGGTCTGGTTTTAAGAACGACTCAAAATCTCGAGTTCTTTTTCTTCTTCTTTTTCTTTCTTTTTTGTTGGGGCGTGGGGGAAAGTAACTGCCAACTAAAGGCCCACTTATAAAGCCCATCAAAGAAAAGTTTCAGCCCACTGTTGGTTTTTGGGCCAGCACTAGGCAATTAGTCTGCATTTATAATTTTTTTAAAGAAAAATTTACACAAAATACTACTTTTTTTAATCTCACTTATGAAAATACATTTTAAAATTTTAAAAATACCTCTTTAATTTTGTGTTTTTAAAAATAACCCTTTCCTTTCAAACCTAATCTATCATTTTAAACTGGAAATCCCATTTTTTCTTTTCTTGGCCGCCTCCCTCTCTAGCTGCACCTAAAGATAGCAGAGCGAGGAGATCACGGAACAAACCCTAATTAAATTTAACATGTTGAAATCATCTTTGTCTTATTCCATGAAGATTTTTACTATGATAACGTCAAATTCTGTCAACGCCCAATCGCCATGGTTATTATTCCTCTAAATCTCTCTGTTTGTTAATTTCATTCGTAATAACTGTGCGTCTGTTAAAGTTCTGTATTGCGTAGCGTGATGAGTTTGATTCTATCGCTTTTTTCTTTAATCAAGCAACAATTGAGCTTTCATCAGAATACCATAAAGTGTACAAGTCCATAAGCTTATTTGCAGATTATCCAAGTCAAACAGCAATAATAATAATTTAGGTCTGGGTGCCTAAATACTGAAAAAATTTAAATGAACATTTCTTAATCTAAACGACTTCAACAATTCATATTGAACCAAACCATAATTTCTTTCGACCAAATCTGTTTGTCTCTTAAGAAGCCGTAATTTGATTATAAATAAAAAGCACCACACACATAAGTCGCTATGTCTAGCTTATGAAGAAATGTTGAATTAAAACATTGATCTACCATAAAAGTAAGCATTCCCATACTCTGCAAAATCAAGATGTTGCACAATCAAAGTGTAGCTTAGTGACAATAATTTATCTTTCGGATTAGATATTAGTATACCAAAATGCAAAATTGAATTTATTTTTTATTTTTTAGTATACCAAATGGTATACTGCTATACCGTCTAGTATACAAAAATTAAGAATTGAATTTATTTTTTATTTTTTGGTATATTGTTTGTTATACCAAAATTCAAAATTAAAATAATTTGCTATATTTTGGTATACCTGATATACCATCTGATATACTAAATTTCAGAATTGAAATATTCATCTATTTTTTGGTATACCCAATCGTATATTTGATATATCGGCTGGTATACAAAAATCCAAAATTGAATTTTTCTTCTGTTTTTTGATATATCAGATACAGATATACTACTCGGTATATCAAAATTTAAAATTGAAATACTCTTCTGTTTTTTACCAAATTTTAAAACTAAAATACTCTTCTATTTTTTGGTATATCAGATGGTATACTTGATATACCGGCTGGCATACCAAAATCCAAAATTAAATTTCTCTTTTATTTTTTGATATATCAGATGTTATAACTGATATACCAAAATTTAGAATTGAAATACTCTTCTATTTTTTAGTGTACCTGATGGTATACCTGGCATACCAGATAGTTTACCAAATTTCGGAATTAAAATACATTTCTATTTTTTTATATCCAATGATATACCTGTTATATCAGCTGGTATATCAAAATTTAAAAATTTGATATTATATTCTGCATTTCAAAATGTAGTTTTCACATTTAGTTAACGATACAGAATCTAAACTTTAAATTATTTTTGAAGTTCATTTCTTTTTCTTTTAAGAGAAATGGAAGATTCCAGGATTTCTTTCTGTTTCTTGTTTCCTCTACTTATACTTAGTATTCTTGCTCCTGTTTCACTGGCAATTATCTCCAAGCGATACAAGAATTCTTTTCCAAGTTCAGAAACATCTTGAATATCCTCGAGTTCTTCAAGGATGGAGTAACTAGACCAATTTCTGTTACTTAACTCCTTCACTGTCTCTCCAGATTGTTTGCTCGAACGGTCATGTAACGGAATTAACTGTCATTGGAAACGAAGGCTCTCCATCTCAAAGCCCACTACTAGTTACTTATAGCAATTTCACAGCTTCCCAACAAACTTTGTCAAAGAGCTTCTCCATTGATTCTTTTTTTACTGTTCTAACAAAGCTTTCAAACTTGGAGGTCTTATCTCTTGTTTCTTTAGGATTGTGGGGTCCATTACGTGCTAAAATAAAAAGGTTTGGGTCTCTTCAAGTACTTAATATCAGCTCAAATTTCATTTATGGGCAGATTCCTCAAGAGATTGGGTCATTAAAGAACCTTTCTAGTCTTATTTTAGCTGATAATTTGGCAAGTGGGAGTGTCCCAGATCTCACAAGCTTAGTTCTTCTTCAAGAGCTGAATTTGAGTGGAAACAATCTGGACCCAATTTTCCTTCAGCAATTAACAATCTGGTTACTGTAGTATTGAGTAACAATTCCTTCAAATCCGTTATTCCTTCAGGAATCAAGAAATTCAATAAACTTCAGCCGCTAGACCTCTCATCTAATCAGCTAATTGGGCCAATAATCAATTCAGTGCATTTTAATTAGCATTATAAACGCGCATTTTAATTTCAAGTGGACAAGTTCAGTGCTTCACGAAGCCATAAGCTTTTTGTACGTGTTTCAGATGGGATGCTATTTATCTTTATTTATTTGACTCCTAATTATGATAGTATTGCTCTCTTTTACTGTTGCGGCTGCTATGATTTTTAACCTGCTGTCACATAATGAAATTTGACGGGCAACATTTTTCTTTTATCTTACTGCTGATATTGATGTGCCCTTTATAAAAATACCCCACACTATAGAAAGTTAAAAAAAAAAAAGTAGCTTTTTCTCGACCAATAATAAAGATAAATAACATTTAATTCGTTTATGACAAATAAACAAGATGTATTCCAAAAAAATATATCCAATATATTCCAGAAAAGTATATGCAATGTATTGCAGAAAAGTATATCCAATGTATTCCAGAAAAATGTATGCAATGAATTGCAGAAAAGTGTATGTTCCCCATTTGTATTTTTCATTCTTATATTTGTACAAAGAATCTAAAAAAAGGAAATAATCAAAAGAAATAATTACAAACAATTAAGGAATAAAACAACCAGCTGTACAATCAAAGTCATATTTGAAAAGATAATCCTTCTGTCCCGTGAATGGTGAATTGCCTCGTAAGTCTTGCAACAAACCCGTTGTGATGTATGGCACTACATATACATTGATATCCCCCCTCAAATTGATGCGGGTAAATCGACCAGCACCAATTTGTGACGAAGAAATTGGTGTCTGTGGCGTGTCAAAGCTTTGGTAAAAACATCAGCAATTTGAAGATCAGTAGTAAGATGAGAAAGAGTGATAACACCACGAGTAAAAACCTCCCTAATGTAATGACAGTCCACCTCTATGTGCTTTGTGCGTTCATGATAGACAGGATTCGCAGCTATTTGAATGGCACTAGTGTTATCACCATGAAGTGGAGTTGGAGCAGTTTAAGGAAATGCAAGTTCAGAAAGAAGACCACGTAACCACACAACTTCAGAACAAGCTGCTGACATGGCTCTATATTCAGCCTCCGTGGAAGATTTAGAGACATAGTCCTGTTTCTTACACTTCCAAGAAATCAAGGCATCTCCAAGAAAAATGCACCAGCCTGTTGTAGACTTCCGAGTATCCGGACATCCAGCCCAATCTGCATCACTATATGCTGTCAACTGAAGAGCAGATTTTCTAGGAAAAAATAACCCAAGAGTAGGTGTCCCAATTAAGTATCGAATAATGCGATGAACTGCAACAAGATGAAGATGTCGAGGCGATTGCATAAATCTGCTAACTATATGGACAGCATATGAGATATCAGGCCTTGTAATTGTTAGGTAGATAAGACTTCCCACAAGTTGTCTATATAGAAAAGGATCAGGCAAAAGCTCACCCTCATCTTTACAGTATTTTACATTCACCTCCATTGGCGTATCAACAGCAGTAGTCTCCTTTAAACCAGCGAGTTCAATAAGATCTTGGACATATTTGTGCTGATTTAAAAACAAACCATGCTCGCGAGTGTGAACTTCCAGCCCTAAAAAATATGTGAGATGCCCAAGATCTTTCATTTGAAATGTATTATGCAACTTATCTTGAAGCTTAGTAATCAGTCCATTGTCATTACCAGTAATGATAATATCATCAACATAAACTAAGAGAAATACCATACCAGTGGAGGTCTTATGAAGGAAGAGAGATGAATCATATTGACTTTGCGTGAAAGAGAGGCTAAGAAGCGTGCTGCGAAACTTCTCAAACCAAGCTCGTGGGGCCTGCTTCAAACCATACAAAGAGCGTTGGAGCTTGCAAACTTCATTAGAAGTAGTCATGGACATACCAGGTGGAAGTTTCATGTAAATCTCTTCCTTAAGATCCCCATGCAAGAAGGCATTTTTGACATCCATCTGATGTAAAGGCCAGGATTGAGAGGATGCAATAGCAAGAATGGTTCTTACCGTAGTCATCTTAGCAACTGGTGCATATGTTTCGTCATAATCAAGGCCATATTCTTGTTTATTGCCAAGAGC
Source organism: Excoecaria agallocha (assembly GCA_037975025.1). Classification (NCBI taxonomy): domain Eukaryota; kingdom Viridiplantae; phylum Streptophyta; class Magnoliopsida; order Malpighiales; family Euphorbiaceae; genus Excoecaria; species Excoecaria agallocha. Next base: position 880,299 of record CM075807.1, on the reverse strand, counting down.
AACCAATCGAGCTTTGTATCTATCCAAAGATCCATCAGACTTAAGTTTCACAGTATATACCCACTTACTACCAATGGGTTTAACATTTGGAGGGCAAGAAACAACGTCCCAAGTATGATTTTCCTCAAGAGCCTGAAATTCAGCCTCCATCGCTTGACGCCAACACTCAAGTTGTATAGCCTGCTTATAGCAAGTGAAGTAATATGACATGGTATGATAATCATGATAGCACAGCGGAAAAACAAAAATTTTATCATGCATACCATACATATCCAAAACTAGGAACGAAAACATGCAATTTTAGAGTTTTGAAACTTACAACTTTAGATGCACTTCAAGACTTGATTTTGATGATGACCAGCAACTAAGATGAATTTATTTACCTTAGATCTTCACCACCAATGCCAAAGGAACAGCCTTTATGCCACTCCTCTCTATGTTCACACACACTTGCAAAGATAGCTTAAAATCAAGAGTGCTAGCTCTATATTTGTGTATTAGGCAATGGAATTGTTGAAAAACACAAGAACTCATCTTGTTCTTTCTTCTTTGGTTTTCTATATTAGTCACCTTCCATGAGAGAATTAAGAGCAAAAGGAATCTCTACAAATCCCACTAATCCTCTCATGGCAAAAGAGAGAAGAAGAATAAAAGTGGCACCCACCATTATTCCTTTAATTCATTTAATATATATCACTTACTTTAGTCATGTGTGAGTGCCTAAATTAGGTAGCAATTTCAGCCACTAACACTTAATAATTAAGAGATATATATTTTAATTTAAATTCTATTAGAATTTAAATTCAAATGGCATCATTTAGCTAATCAAAACAAACTTACTTAACTAAGGTAATTAGTTGCCAAATTTAACTAGGATTCCTAGTTTAAACTTTGGTTACTTTAATTCCCTCTCAAGTATTATATTTTGATTAAATATAATTTAGAATTTAATACTCAATTAACTTAATTATACATAGATAATTAATCAATTGAAATTAAACCTAACACATGCCAGTAAATTTCTCTCGTGACCAATTGTTAACAGTAAAAATCTGTTCACCCATTGCATGCATTAATTTGACTTCAAATAAAAGTCCAAATTAATTTCCAATACAATTTTAAGCCCAGTGCTTTATGTGCGATCATATAGGTCCATTTAATATTGGCAATGAATTAATAAAAATTAATTCAAAGGCTATATATATTCTCTAGCAAGATATTATAGCATTCCAAATTAAACGAAAATGCAAATGGCATTTAGTGACCTAATGCAATTTTGCATAGTCCCTTACCCATAAATATCAGAATTAATATAAGGCATGGAGCCAGTCATCCTTATATATATTAATTCCTTTCTTGATATTCCAGTGACACTGAACTCTCAGATAAATAATGATTACTCATTATTTCATCTCGGTATGGCCATACACTTTTCAGTTCACTGATCAAGTGGCCGATGATATTTTCTCTCATATCGAGAGGGGTAATCCCTTCACTTCTCTCATGCTCTCTAACATGAATCAATGCATACCCAATCATATCCGTACTTGTCACTCTGTTACGAGCACGTTAGGTGTATGTCAAAGTACACAGTAATTCATAAAGAGTTTCATAGAGATTTCAGGTCTAAGAACTCCGATACAAAACTTGCATATGAGAAACACTTATGACTTGTACCATGTAGTGTTCTCATGAGCGGATCGAATCCAGATACCATGTTCCTTAACATGTATCTATGATCTCTGATTGACACTCTTGTCCTAATGATCCGTAAGACAGGACTCATAGCATCAGAGAGAGCATACTAGTCTTAATTCATTTGTTATTCCCATAACAATGACTGACTAGGGATATTTAGAATGAAGTCTCATTTGTTTCAAGGTCTTACAATCCATGTGCCTCACACATGATAACTTAAACCGAAACGACACTCTTGGATAGTTTTATCAATTGATATGCACAGGAATACAATAGATAAAACAAATGCCTCATTATATTAATTTCAAGTGTTTCGTTACAATGCATTGGGGCTAGGGCTTACACTAACAATCTCCCACTAGCACTAGTCCCAATTGGGCATAGCCCTAAGACCGAACGCTCTCAAATGAGCTTCGTGCAGATTTGGACGTAACTGTTTCGTCAAAGGATCTGCTACATTGTCTTCACTTGCTATCTTGCTAACCTTGACGTCCCCACGATCAATGATTTCTCTGATCAAGTGGTACCTCCTGAGTATGTGTTTGGATTTCTGGTGTGACCGGGGCTCCTTTGCCTGTGCGATGGCCCCGTTGTTGTCACAGAAAATTTCTAATGGATCTAGGATGTTTGGAACCACTCCTAATCCAGTAATGAAATTTTTAATCCAAACAGCCTCTTTTGCAGCCTCACTTGCTGCAATATACTCAGATTCTGTAGTTGAGTCGGCAACGGTTTCTTGCTTTGAGCTTCTCCAGCTGACAGCACCACCGTTCAAAACAAAAACAAACCCAGATTGCGATCTAGAATCCTGAGTGCTGGTCTGAAAAGCAGCATCGGCATAACCTTGTATGACGAGCTCTTCTTGACCACCATACACCAAGAAGTGATCCTTTGTCCTTCGCAGGTACTTAAGGATCCCTTTTACAGCAGACCAGTGCTTCTCACCAGGGTCTTGCTGAAACCTACTGGTTATACTCAGTGCATGAGCAACATCCAACCTAGTACATAACATAGCGTACATGATAGATCCAATAGCAGATGCATATGGGATTCTACTCATGTTGTCCCTTTCCTCTTTGGTTTTAGGGCACTGTTCTTTAGTCAAAGGAACTCCCAAAGCCAAAGGTATGTACCCTTTCTTTGAGTCTCCCATACTAAAACGCTTTAGTACTTTGTCTATGTACTTTTCTTGACTTAGTCCCAAAAGCCGATGCCGATTCGATCTATCTCTATAGATTCGAATACCAAGTATTGTCTCGGCTTCACCTAAGTCTTTCATTGAGAAACATTTTCCCAACCATTGCTTAATCTTTTGCAATGTTGGAATGTCATTTCCAATGAGAAGGATGTCGTCCACATATAGGACTAGAAACACTACTATGCTCCCACTAACCTTCTTGTACACACAAGGCTCATCTTCGTTCTTGATGAAGTCAAAATCTTTGACTGCTTCATCAAAACGAAGATTCCAACTTCGGGATGCTTGCTTTAATCCATAAATGGATTTTTGAAGCTTGCAAACCTTTTTAGGATGCTTGGGATTGACAAAACCTTCAGGCTGTGTCATATACACATCCTCAAGTAAATTTCCGTTGAGGAAAGCAGTTTTGACATCCATTTGCCATATCTCATAATCATGATATGCAGCTATGGCAAGCAAGATCCTAATGGACTTGAGCATGACTACAGGCGAAAAGGTCTCGTCATAGTCTATACCATGAGTTTGTCGAAAACCTTTTGCTACTAGTCTACCTTTGTAGGTCTTATCAGCTTTTAGTTTGAATAACCACTTGCATTCAATTACCTTAGCACCTTCCGGTGGATCAACCAAGGTCCAAACCTGGTTATCGTACATTGATTGCATCTCGGATTTCATGGCTTCAAGCCAATTATCCGAGTCTGGGCTTTCAATAGCTTCTCGGTAGGTAGTAGGATCCTCACGATCTACTAACTCAATAGTGTCACTGTCAGTGATTAGAAATCCATATCTCTCAATCTCCTGACGTACCCTACCAGACCTTCTAGGTACTTGTGTAATGGGATCTTGTTCCACAACTTGTTGTGAACTTGATCCCACTTCCAACTCATCCTCTATAGGAGCTTGTGGCACTTGAATTTCTCCAAGTTCTACTTTACTCCCACTGTCTTTCTTGAGAAGGAACTCCTTTTCCAAGAAAACAGCCTTGCGAGCAACAAATACTTTGTTCTCGGCTTTTGAGTAAAAGTAGTATCCCTTTGTTTCTTTGGGATAACCCACAAACAAGCAGACAGTCGATTTGGACTCTAGTTTGTCAGATGTTAATTTCTTAACATGTGCTTCATAGCCCCAAATCTTGAGAAAAGACATATTGGGTTCTTTCCCAGTCCATACCTCGTATGGTGTCTTCTCAACTGCTTTAGTTGGAGTACGGTTCAATAGAAACGCAGCAGTTTCTAATGCATAACCCCAAAAAGAGATAGGAAGATTAGCTTGACTCATCATAGATCAAACCATGTCCAACAGAGTTCGATTTCTCCTTTCGGACACACCATTCCATTGCGGTGTTCCAGGAGGAGTGAGCTGTGAAATAATTCCACACTCTTTTAGATGATCATCAAACTCTTGGCTTAAGTATTCGCCACCTCGATCTGATCGAATGGCTTTTATACTTTTTCCAAGTTGGTTTTCTACTTCGTTCTTAAACTCTTTGAATTTCTCAAAAGTTTCAGACTTGTACTTCATTAGATAGACATAGCCATATCTACTGAAGTCGTCTGTGAAAGTCACGAAGTAGCTAAAACCACTTCTAGCTTGTGTACTTAATGGTCCACATACATCAGTATGTATTAGTTCCAATAAGCCATTAGTCCTTTCACCTTTCTTGTTAAAAGGACTCTTTGTCATTTTTCCATACAAACATGGCTCGCATGTGTCATAAGATTCTAAGTCAAATGACCCAAGCACTCCAGTTTTGTGGAGTCTTGAAATGCGTTTTTCGTTTGCATGTCCTAAACGACAATGCCAGAAGTAAGTAGGGTTTAATTCGTTTGATTTAACCCTCTTTGTATTAATGTTGTATATAGACTCTTTGTTTTGTAAATCAAGGATATAAAGGCCATTTTGCAACATGGCATTGCCATAAGAAATGCCTTCGCGACGAATATGAGCATTGCCCTTTTTAATAACAAAATCAAATTCATCATTATCCAAACATGAAACTGAAATAATGTTTCTGCTCATAGCAGGCACATAATAACAATTATTTAAAACAATACAAAGTCCGGAAGGTAAAGTGAGGTGATAGTCGCCTATCTCCATGGCAGCAACTCGTGCTCCATTCCCCACACGGAGGTCCACTTCATTCTTCCCAAGTAACCGCCTATTTCTTAACCCTTGCACATTTGAACAAATGTGAGAACCACAACCGGTATCCAATACCCAAGTGGTAGAAATAGAAAGGTTAATTTCAACAACAAAAATACCAGAACTGGACGCCTTGGCTCCATTCTTCTTTTGTTCTTCCTTGAAGAGAGCGCAATTCTTCCTCCAATGCCCTATCTTGTTGCAATGGAAGCAAGTGCTCTCACTCTCTTTGAGCTTTGGTGCCTTGGGCTTGGATTGGGCTTGAGGTGCACTCCCAACTGTCTTGGGTTTTCCCTTTCCTTTTCCCTTTCCCTTAGCAGGTCCCTTCTTAATTCCCTTTTGAACCATTAGCACGGGATTGGTCTTTCGAATGTTCTCTTCAGCATTCTTAAGCATCCCATGAAGCTCAGTGACTGACTTGTTCATAGCATGCATGTTATAATTCATCACAAATGGATCATAAGCAGCAGGCAATGATCCTAAGATCAAGTCAGTGGCCAATTCCTTTGGCACTTGTACCTCAAGCTTCTCAAGAGTATCAAGATACCCTTTCATCTTGAGTACATGGGTACTAACAGGAGTACCCTCAGCCATCTTACAAGAAATCAAAGCCTTTGTTGTCACGAACCTCTCGTGACGAGCTTGTTCTTGGAACATCTCCTTGAGGTGCACCATGATCGCATAGGCCTCTTGGTCCATAAATTGCTTTTGCAATTCAGGCACCATAGTGGCTAGCATCAAACAGGTCACATCATTAGAGTCACTCTTCTTGGTCTCAAAAGTTTCCTTTTGAACCGCAGAGGCGTTCCTTCCTGGTTCTTCAGGCAAGGGTGCATCCAAAACATACGACTTCTTCTCTTGCTTAAGAACTATTCTTAAGTTTCGAGACCAGTCTATGAAATTGGTGCCATTTAATTTGTCCTTTTCAAGGACCGATCGCAATGAGAAATTGTTATTTGAAGATGCCATTTTCAATCTACAATAAAATTTAGCAAGATTAAATGAGGTCTTATTTATGATCCCACAAACCGAATTAATATCCCTTTAAATAATTCGCGTTAGTGATTTAATGTGGGCCAAGATCCACTTTTCACAACAACTTATTAGTCAAGCTGAGCCTGTACACCTAATAAGTTAAGTTACTTAGGTAGGAAAAACTCCAATCATGTCTCGTACATGACTCTTGGATCAAATGGGCTAACATCAAACAATGTTATAGCACAAACCCATTTATAAGTTGCCTAGGTCCGAGCATCCCATTCCATGTTAAGTCCAACCTACATTCACAACCCATGCCTCACAAAGATAATCGGGCGCATCTAGGACTCCTAGTCTACGTGACCGATGATCGATGCCTTGACATGTTTCGAATTAGGAAGGCAACTTTGTGACTTACTATTTTTAGGGATTCATTTTATTACGGCTTACATGGCATACGCTTTGTCATCCATACATAGCATGCATATATATATATATATAATTGCATAATGTAAAGCGTGACAAACATGGGCCCAAAAACCTACAACTAAGATTCTATACTATTACATAAGAATCTTCGAGTTGGGCTTCTCCACTTCGGTGGGCTTCGTCTTGATTTACAAAGTCTTCAAATAAATTCTATTCTAAGAAATAAATGAAACTTTTACAATAAAATATAATGGCACGCAGGCCATATTTAATTACAAAAACCCAGGGCCCATGAATGCACCATGCATATCCATTCATCACACCAAACAAGCAAATAAATATACATAGCATTCATGGATCAGACAAAGTCCAATTTTAATCAATTTAGCCAAGCCCATTAATGGAAATTGTGTACTTGAACCTTTAAGAGAAGACCCCATGATGGGCCTGGGCCGAAGCCCAATGGACTAAATCCTCTTATTGAATAAGTTCTCTTAAAAGCCCAAAACACAAACTAGTTAGATTTGTGCCATAAATCAACTCTAGTATAATTTCCAATTTTGCCATTTTTAATTTTATGTCATACAGCCCATAAACATTAAAAATACATATAATATGTACCAACATGAATTAAACATAAAATCATGAAGAACATATATATAATACCCGGCATTCATGCAAAACAAACAAACAACAAAAACTAGTTGTTTAATGCTTATGTAATGCCATGAAATGCACAAACATTTAAATCAATTTTATGAGTCATTTAAAAACTAAATAAGTCCATAAACATTGATTTAATATTCTGTACCATTTAAATCTAAATGTGTTTTTTACCATTTTAATCAAAACAAAGCAAACAATGTTGATTAAACATGTAACAAACACAAACTAGTCATTGTTTTAAGTGATTTTAAAATTAATCAATTAAATTGTCATGGACCAGAATTAAAACCAAATTTAAAATATGTCCAGACCTGATATTTAATCTTTAAAAATCACTTACAAACATGCCAAAATCAATTTTACATTTAATTTTGAAAACTAGTTGTTAAACTAGCAATTTACATGCCAACTAGCACCTAGTTTCATAATTAACATGTACCATCAGGTATAAATAATTAAATCCGACCATTATCAGCCCTAATAACATCTTAGGACAGTATATTAACATGTCATATTAATTATAATACCTATCTAATCAATTAAAATCGTTTTTACACCAAAACAATGCAAAAAACTCAAAACAGAAAATTTCAGATTTGCATGTTTTCAAAATAACGATTTTTAATTAATTTTTTCATGCATCTAAAGCACTAAAATAAGCATGTCTAGGCTCTGATACCACTGAAGTAATATGACATGGTATGATAATCATGATAGCACAGTGGAAAAACAAAAATTTTATCATGCATACCATACATATCCAAAACTAGGAACGAAAACATGCAATTTTAGAGTTTTGAAACTTACAACTTTAGATGCACTTCAAGACTTGATTTTGATGATGACCAGCAACTAAGATGAATTTATTTACCTTAGATCTTCACCACCAATGCCAAAGGAACAGCCTTTATGCCACTCCTCTCTATGTTCACACACACTTGCAAAGATAGCTTAAAATCAAGAGTGCTAGCTCTATATTTGTGTATTAGGCAATGGAATTGTTTGAAAAACACAAGAACTCATCTTGTTCTTTCTTCTTTGGTTTTCTATGTTAGTCACCTTCCATGAGAGAATTAAGAGCAAAAGGAATCTCTACAAATCCCACTAATCCTCTCATGGCCAAAAGAGAGAAGAAGAATAAAAGTGGCACCCACCATTATTCCTTTAATTCATTTAATATATATCACTTACTTTAGTCATGTGTGAGTGCCTTAAATTAGGTAGCAATTTCAGCCACTAACACTTAATAATTAAGAGATATATATTTTAATTTAAATTCTATTAGAATTTAAATTCAAATGGCATCATTTAGCTAATCAAAACAAACTTACTTAACTAAGGTAATTAGTTGCCAAATTTAACTAGGATTCCTAGTTTAAACTTTGGTTACTTTAATTCCCTCTCAAGTATTATATTTTGATTAAATATAATTTAGGATTTAATACTCAATTAACTTAATTATACATAGATAATTAATCAATTGAAATTAAACCTAACACATGCCAGTAAATTTCTCTCGTGACCAATTGTTAACAGTAAAAATTTGTTCACCCATTGCATGCATTAATTTGACTTCAAATAAAAGTCCAAATTAATTTCCAATATAATTTTAAGCCCAGTGCTTTATGTGCGATCCTATAGGTCCATTTAATATTGGCAATGAATTAATAAAAATTAATTCAAAGGCTATATATATTCTCTAGCAAGATATTATAGCATTCCAAATTAAACGAAAATGCAAATGGCATTTAGTGACCTAATGCAATTTTGCATAGTCCCTTACCCATAAATATCAGAATTAATATAAGGCATGGAGCCCCCGAGTCATCCTTATATATATTAATTCCTTTCTTGATATTCCAGTGACACTGAACTCTCAGATAAATAATGATTACTCATTATTTCATCTCGGTATGGCCATACACTTTTCAGTTCACTGATCAAGTGGCCGATGATATTTTCTCTCATATCGAGAGGGGTAATCCCTTCACTTCTCTCATGCTCTCTAACATGAATCAATGCATACCCAATCATATCCGTACTTGTCACTCTGTTACGAGCACGTTAGGTGTATGTCAAAGTACACAGTAATTCATAAAGAGTTTCATAGAGATTTCAGGTCTAAGAACTCCGATACAAAACTTGCATATGAGAAACACTTATGACTTGTACCATGTAGTGTTCTCATGAGCGGATCGAATCCAGATACCATGTTCCTTAACATGTATCTATGATCTCTGATTGACACTCTTGTCCTAATGATCCGTAAGACAGGACTCATAGCATCAGAGAGAGCATACTAGTCTTAATTCATTTGTTATTCCCATAACAATGACTGACTAGGGATATTTAGAATGAAGTCTCATTTGTTTCAAGGTCTTACAATCCATGTGCCTCACACATGATAACTTAAACCGAAACGACACTCTTGGATAGTTTTATCAATTGATATGCACAGGAATACAATAGATAAAACAAATGCCTCATTATATTAATTTCAAGTGTTTCGTTACAATGCATTGGGGCTAGGGCTTACACTAACAGCAAGTGGGAATAGAAATAGAAGACAAAGTAGGAGACATAGCCACATGGGCTGAAAAGCCATACCAGTCAGGGGGTTTGTGAGTTCTAGAGCTTCGACGAAGAGGAGGTGGATCGTTGAAAATAGGTAGAACAGAATCAGATGCCACAGGAAGAGTTGGAGGAGCCTCAGTGAGACCTATAGAAGAATCAAATGCAGAAGCACGTCTATGATAAACATGACTAGGTTTAAACCTTTGTACAGAGGTGGGGGACTCATCAAAATGTGGTAGCACAGATAGAGAAGGAAATTCGAAAGTCTGTTGGGAGCTAAAAAAGGGCTGATGTTCAAAAAAAATTACATTCCTAGAGACACGAGTACGTTGAGCATGAGAATCATAGCAAAGAAATCCTTTTTGATTACCAGCATAACCCAAGAAAGCACACTTGATAGATTGAGCAGTAAGTTTATTTCTCTCATGTGCAGGAAGGTGAACAAAACACACACATCCAAAAATATGAAGATTGGAATAATCTGGTGCATGCCCAAACAATCGAAAGTAAGGAGAATCGTTGTTCAAGGTGGGAGAAGGTAATCTATTAATCAAATAAACAGCAGTAGACAAAGCTTCACACCAAAATTTAGGAGGAACATAGTATTCTATTAGAAGAGTTCGAACAACATCAAGAATATGACGATTCTTTCTTTCAGCCACACCATTTTGTTGTGGAGTGAAAGGACAAGAACGCTGTGATATAATCCCATGACTTTGAAGAAACAATTGGAATTCATTGGACATATATTCACCACCTGAATCAGATTGCAATTTTTTGATTTTGGCAGAAAATTGTGTCTCAACTAAAGCAAGAAAGACTTTGAACACAGAGAAAACCTCACTTTTAGACCGAAGAGAGTACACCCAAGTAAAGCGAGTGAAATCATTGATAAATGTAACAAAGTATTTGTAATGTTGATGAGAAATTACAGGAGCAATACCCCATACATCAGTATGTACAAGTTCAAAGGGTTTGGTGGTGCGTGTTTTATGCAAAGGAAAAGGAAGAGTTTTACTTTTACCAAGTTTGCAAGATGCACAATCAGCAATATCATTATAAGAAGAAGGTGAATTTTTATTGCCAAGTGAACCAGATTTAAGCAAAACACGAAGTACATGAGAATTAGGATGTCCTAAACGTCTATGCCACACTTGATTATCATATTGAACAACATTACAAGCAACATAATTGGACAAAGGAGAAAAAGATAGAAACAAAGGAAAAAGACGTCCCACTTTAGGCCCCTTCGCGATCATCTTCCCGGACACTTGATCCTCCACAAGACAACCAGAGTTTGAAAATTTAACAGTACAATTGTTGTCAACTAATTGGCCAACAGATATAAGATTAGTGGACAGTTTAGGAGACACAAAAACAGTATTTAAAGAGGCTGAAATATCACCAACGGCTGTTATAGGTAATGAACTTCCATCGGCAGTATGAATATGAAGATCTCCTTTATATTTTTGAACATTATTTAAAGATACAGCAGTGTTGGTCATGTGATTGGAAGCACCGGAATCAAAATACCAAGGCTTAGAATTAGAATTTTTGGTACCTGAAATGCCTAAAGCAAAAAAAACAGAAACTATCATTTGCTGGACCATTTCAGGAGTAATCGAAGACTGACCAGGACTAGAAACATTTGAGGAACCAACCGAGACATTGTAGGCATTTTCAGATTTCTTTGGAGGCCGAATGGAACAATCTTTGATGAGATGCCCTTGTTTCTTACAATAATTGCAGAATTTTTTAGTGCAATTAGTGGCAATGTGCCCAAATCTTTTGCAACTATAGCACTGAACATTAGTCATATCTCTGCCTCCTCTAGACTTCCCTTGAGCAGCGTAGGCAATAGGAACAGGATTTTGAGCTTGCTGCTCCATAAAATTCTGTGTAATGAGCCTTTGTTCCTCCCTGAGAAGCTCTCCCACACAAATATTCAAGAAAGGTACCGGATCTCTGTTCATCAGGTTGGACCTGATTGTTTCAAATTCCCCTCTTAACTTCATTAAAAATTGATCACGCTTGCTCGTTTCATACACACTTTGGACAGCAATGAGTCCTTCAGGAGGTACACTGGCATATACAATATCAGTGTATTCAGCCCAAAGATTCTCAAAGGAAGAATAAAACTCTTGGATTGACATATTCCCTTGACTGAATTGACTCAACTCGAGTTCCAATTGAAATTTTCTTGCTGTGTTGCTTTGGTTGTAAATTTTCTTCAAGTAACCCCACATTTCTTGAGATGTCTTATAAGGCTTGAGATTGAGAAGTATGGAGGGTTCTATACTTCCAAGAATCCAAGACATAATCTGAGCATCCTTCACTTCCCATTTAACATATTTCTCTCTCTCCTCCTTGCTGTCAGGTGCAGAATCGGTCCCATCAATATGACCCCATAAATCCTTTCCTTTGACAAAGATCTGAAATTGGAATGCCCAGGCCGAATAATTTTTACCATTAAATCGAACAAGCAAATGTTCAGATCGTTCCAAAGACATGATACAACCAGAAATAATAACTAAAAAATCAGATCCAAGAAGACTGAATAGAACGTAAGAAAAAAAAACAAGAACAAATATCCAAGATCTCAGAACTAGACAATGAACCAGACACAAGATGAAAGGATCTCAGAATTTTGGCTCTGATACCATGACAAATAAACAAGATGTATTCCAGAAAAGTGTATCCAATATATTCCAGAAAAGTGTATGCAATGTATTGCAGAAAAGTATATCCAATGTATTCCAAAAAAGTGTATGCAATGAATTGCAGAAAAGTGTATGTTTCCCATTTGTATTTCTCATTCTTATATTTGTACAAAGAAGCTAAAAAAAGAAAATAATCAAAAGAAATAATTACAGACAATTAAGAAATAAAACAACCAGCTGTACAATTAAAGTCATATTTGAAAAGATAATCTTTCTATCCCGTGAATGGTGAATTGTCTCGTAAGTCTTGCAACAAATCCGTTGTGATGTATGCCACTACATATACATTGATAGTTTATAATGCTCTGTTCTCTCTGTTTTCAGTTCAATATCTTGATTTGGCAAATAATCAATTGAGTGGCCCCCTCCCAACCACTATATCACGCACTTCTAAGCTAAATCAGTGAACATTTCTCACAATCTTTTAATGGGAAAATTGCATTCTTGTCCTGCTTCAAATTCTTCGAATCGAACTATCATTAGTTCAAAGAATTGCTTATCTGATGGAGTTCTGCAGCTTTAGAGTGGAAGAGATTTTGCAGAAATTAATTATAAGCTCAGTACGAGCATGCAACGAATGTGTGGAGAGACCTTTAAGAAGGAAAGACGAAAGAAAGAAAAAGCAGGAAGTAGAGTTTGAGGTAAATATAATATTTAAAAAAGGGTATTTTTAAAAATAAAAATTTTAAAAAATATATATTCTAAAGAGAGGAACAAAAAGAACAATAACCGTTTAAGCTGAGTGGGCATTCAAATTGCTTTAAGAAAAGAAACTACATTTGAATTATCAACACGGATTGTAACTCAAATGTCTCATTATTAGTAAATGTTTAGTTAACATTGTGAATTATAGACCGATATACAAATTAAATTATAACTTAAGAATATTGATATATTAAAATGACAATTAATCTTTTGATGGCAGTACTTGCATGGAGAGTCATATGGCTTCTCTATCTCTCTCTCTCTATATATATATTTCAGTTATAGAATTATCTTGGTGGATTGGTCTCTATAAATATTTTAATAAAATTCTACTACTTGATGATGAAGTTGGGGGCCCCGAATCATATATTGATATGTTCATGCTGGCAAGTAAATTGAATTCTTAGCCAAAAAATCATGTGAAACCACAAAAAAAAAAAATACAAGAAGAATATCACGTGGAATAAAAAAATAAATATTATCTTATAAACTATATAATAGTCTGATGAATTTAAAAGATTTTTGGGCGTTTGCCGGCCATATGAGTCAAAGCTTCACGTTTTCAAAAAACACCAAGTTCATCTCGAAGAAAAATTTCACAATTATTATTATTTTCTGAAAATACAAGACGGTGATTTAAGAATTGGTTTCGAAAATATTGCAAGACTGGCAATATAGATCGTGTGGTAAACCGTATTAGATGAACCAACAGGCTTAATTTGAAGTCAGTTTCCTTCATAGTTTCATGCCTAGCTTGATTTACATGTGCAATTAATTCGTTTTGATTTTTATTCATTATATTAATTTTGTTTTCCTTTATTTGGTCAAAAAGATTAACTATTAAAGAAATAATCAATTGATGAGCTATGAAATAAAAATTTAGTCAACAGTGTAATATAAAAAATATACATCATTGTATTTTGTTTAGATTATCGCAAGACATTAATCAAATATTTTTTTCCTAATAATATTATTGTTTAGCATTTCTATCAAAATTAGATAGTAATTTTTTCAAATTAAACTTATCCACCCATAGTTATGAAAAATTGATAATTTTCAACCATATGATACGATTGAAGGAGAATGTCTTGAAAATATTGGGATAAGTTCCCTTGATGTCATTTTCTTGGAGTGAGTTGCACCTTATAATTATATACAAAACTCATTTAACTTTTATTGGCCGAAGCTGCAAACAGCTTTATAAAATTTTAAAGTTTTATTTACTGCAAGTCATCCATGAATTTTAAAAATCGAATTAATTTTATTTCTAAAATAATATGTGTCTAATTTTTTAGTGATACATGTTAAATTTTTGAGTCTCAACTATTATATTAGGAGTTAAATTACTCCAATTTTGAAATATTTATGTAATATTATACCAAATAAAATTTTATGATCTAAATTGTACTTTTTACAAAATTTTAGAAACCGATTTATAGTTTTAACAAATTTTATTTTATGCAGCAACGGAATTAGAATTTATAATCAAAATACAAAAATATAAGTTATGTTTAAATTTAAGAAATAAGATGAGACCTTTTTAAATTTGGTGCTGTTTAAGTTTTTATTTGAAAAAATGGGGCTGTTTTTTTAACTATTTGGATAAATAGGGTCGGTCAATCCATTTTCGCAACAACCCACTGTGAAAATGGACATGTGGGACCTGCAAGGTAATGGCAGCTGATGATGGTGGGACCCATTTGTTTATTTCCGTAGTTCCTTGTTGCGAAAATGGACTTGTACCAGTCACCCTTTAAATGTAACAAAATAGCACTTTTACCATAATGGTAAAGGTATACAATAATATATCCAAAGGTCTTGGGTTCAATTCCCATGGAGAGCAATATATTAATTTTTTTATTTTTTAATATTAAAATTTATAATTAATTTTTTAAATTAAATAATTTTATAATCAATTTAAATAATTTTATATTATCTTTATTTTTTTCAATTTTTTAAAAAGGCAATTGTAAATTTTAATTTACACTGAAAAAAATTTAAATTAATTTTGATTGAAAATTCAATCCTCATACCATTACTCTTATAATTTATATTGATACCTACAAAGGAGGTGTACGAAAAAATAAAACAAATTAATAATAATAATAATAATATAAAATATAAAAATTTTTTAATAAAATTTCTAAGATGAAAAATAAAAATTAAGTTCAAATTTTATTTTAGAGAAAATTAAGAATCGCAAAAAGTTGGAATGGTGAATTTACTGCAGCGAATTAATTATTTAGAAGCAGGAATGCATAATAATATGATAAAGTTCGAGATTAGTGAAAGATTATTTGTTAATTATTTATAGCAAAAACCATTTATAAATGGTGGGCCCCCTTAATTAAATTATTAATTGTTTAGCAATCACAAAAAATACTTAATTATTCAAAATGTGAAAGTGCATTAAAATATATATTCGCATGAGTGGATATGAAAATGACGCCATTTTCATCTTAGCCACTATCATAATAGATCCCTCTAAAGCAAAATGGTTATATATATTATAATTATTCAATATTAAAAATTTAATTAATTTAATAGATCCATGCTTATATGTCCAATTAAAATTAATTTAAAATTTTTTTAGTGTAAATTAAAATTTATAATTGCTTTTTTAAAAAATTAAAAAAAAATAAAGATAATATAAAATTATTTAAATTGATTATAAAATTATTTAATTTAAAAAATTAATTATAAATTTTAATTAATTAATGTATAAAAATTAATTGTAAATTTTAATCTTAAAAAATAGAAAAAAAAAATTAATATATTGCTCTCCATGAAAAATGAACTCAAGACCTTTGGGTTTATTATCATACACCTTTACTATTATGGTAAATGTGCTATTTTGTTACATTTAGAGAGTGATTGGTACAAGTTCATTTTCGCAATAAGGAACTGCGAAAATGAACAAGTGGATCCTACCATCATCAGCTGCCATTACCTCGCAGGTTCCATATATCCATTTTCGCAGTGAGTTGTTGCGAAAATGGATTGATCAATCTCATTTATTCAAATAATTAAAAAACAGTTTCATTTTTTTAAATAAAAACTTAAACAGCACAAAATTTAAAAAAATCCCAAATAAAATTGCCTTTCTTTCTCCCTATTTATGCGGCTGCGCTCCTGATTTTATAAATTTTCTATTTACTTATCTGAAGTTCAATTTGTCATTTTTTTTCATTTATTTATTTTTTATGGAATCATGAGATTTCCTCAATTACAGGTTGGTTAGTTGATAAAAAAAGTCTTGTTTAATCGGCCAAAGAAAATCTGCGAAGGCAACCTGCCCGTAATGCAAGGTCCAGCGATTGAAAAGTCGAAATTATCCTGCCAACAGAAATATCTTTCTTATTTTTTAATGGTTAAAAAATTAAGATTAAGACCTGGAAACTAATCTTCATATCCTAGTAAATAGTAATTCCGGTTTCTCGAAGCTCGATTCCGCCGTGGTTTTATAGCATGTGTCCCACATCAGTAATCTCAACAGTCAAACCATGCTGCTCTTTCTCTTTCAACATTAATTATACATTGTATCACTTTTTTTTTTTCTCGATTGAAAGCAACGTTAATTCTTGACCTGAAACTTTTTATTATTTTCGTGATTTTTAGTTTATGCTTTTACATACTATTTAAATTTGTCTACACATGGACTAACGGTCTAATAATCCTATGTTTTATTCGCATTTTAATACAAAATTCAAGCAAAAAGGAAACGTTTTCCCCTGCAATTTGATTTTGATGCCTGCACTTTTAATGCTAACTTCGTTAGCTGTTGGTTGTTGATCAATAAAAAGTACGCCCTCCATTTTTTTATTAATCATTTTTATTAAAATTAAAAAATAATAAATAAATTTAAATTTAATATTAAATATTAAATTATGTAATCAATATTAAATTATCAAATTTGAATGGTTTTAATTTTATTGAAAAATAAATAAATTAAATTATATTGAAAATTTAAAAATAATGGATAAATAGAATATAAATTTTACTCAAAAATGACAGATAAAAAAACGGATAAAGTATATAATATTAATACTGTAATTAAACAGCTTTTAAAATATATTGTCGATTTTTTTTCAAATTATCTAAAATCCACCGGTTTATGTTGAATAAATTTATAAAGTAAAGATTAAAACATGACAGTGCTACTATCTTATTTCATTTTTCACAATTTGTAAATTCATATTTTAATCCATTTTTATAGATTTATTTAACATAAATTTAAATTAATGAGAGTAGTTTATTTTAATTAATAGATGATGGTATTAAAATAAAATAAAATAAAGAAAAGAAAACTGTAGTCCTTATTATAATTGGATATCGATTTTGCATTTCTTAACAAAAAACTATATGAAAATATGTATTTTTAATATGTAAATTTGTTTATTATTGTAGTTACTTATATCACATGAATAATGAGCTAAATTTTTAGAGCGGAAAGGTAATTATAGTAAAAAAGAATTATAATGTGAAGTGCTAAAACAGTAATTTATTGAGTTAAATATATATAAAAAAATACAATTTGTAATTATTAAAAAAAGTTTATTAGTTTAAATAGGAAAGGCGACAAAGTCAACAACCTGAGATTGGGGAGCGTCGCAGTCAACCAGTTTTAGGTGGCTAAAATTGTCAATTTGTCTACGGACTCCTTCCCTACGGCTCAAGTTTGTCCCCAGCAACGCGCTTATCCCACGTAGGAAAGGTACCGCTGTCAACTTTATCCTCATTTTTTACCACTATGCCCTTCTTAATTTTAACTTTATTTTTTTAAATTTTTTATAACAAGAATTTTAATTGAAAGTTAACTCGGGATTTAATAGTATTAATATAAAATTAATATTCCCAACTTATAATTTGTTAATTTTTATTTTTATAAGATATCGAGAGATATTAAAAAAATAGAGGAGAGCTCTTTTTTTCTTATTTAAAAAATAAAATTCATTTTTTAATTGTTGAAAATAAAAAGTGATATATTTTTATTATTGAAATTTTTTAATTTCAAGTCTTAGCTCTCTTATTTTTTTTATAATAAAAAAAGGATATGTTCGACTTTGAACAAATCATTTGTTGAATTGAACCTATTGCTAATCCCGTAGAAGAAAGGATGATTTGTTATTTATTTTTTGGGAAGCTATTCCTTATTTAATAGTTAGATTAGTTTACAAATACTATTGATTAATGGCTTACAAACAAAAATATCAGTTCCTGATTCATTGACGAAAATATATAATGAGTAATAACCTCTAATTATTAGCTTAATTATCGAAATGGATTGGCGATAATTCTAAATTTAGATAAAAAAATTAAAATTTTTTTAAGTCCTAACTATTCATAATTATTGTAATATCCCACATCGGTTGGAGATGAGAACGAAATAGTTTTTATAAGGTTATGGATACATTTTCCTTGCAGACGCATTTTAAAACTGTGAGGACCTCGGCTCAAAGTGAACAATTTTTGCAAGCGACCATCTGGGGACGTTACAAGTTGGTATCAGAGTTGAGGGTCGGATCATGTGCTAGCGTAATACTGGACCTCCGAGTCAGCGAGGATGCTGAGCCTATTTAGGTGGAGTGGATTGTAATATCCCACATCGGTTGAAGAGAAAAACGAAGTAGTTCTTATAAGGCTATGAATACCTTTTCCTTGCAAACGCGTTTTAAAATCGTGAGTGTCTCGATCCAAAGTGGATAATTTCTGCAAGTGATCATCTGAGAACATTACAATTATGATCTATAGATCAATTTTCGTCATTTATAAATCAAATTATTCTTTGTAAATTTAAAATTTTGCTTTTTCAAGTTTTTTTCTTATAAAAAAATAACATGAAATTAAATGGCTAGATCTTTTATTAAATAAGGAAAAAAATAACTTGATTTAGTTGACTTTCATGCAGAAGAAATTTTTTTTTTTCTCTAGCTGGATTATTGCTTATAAACTACTCCAATAGAAGAAAGAAAAAAGGATTAGGTGCTCTTCCCATTTGAATCCCATCAAACAAGTATGTATATATATATATATATATATATATATATATATATATATATATATATATATATATATATATATATATATATATATATATATATATATATATATATATATATAAACAACATAAAGAAATAATCTTTTAATCCAAAAGCATTTTTCTAGGAATAGTATATATTGTGGTCCATATGTTTGTCAACAATGGTGGTGGCCTACTTTTTCCCCCTTTTCTCATACGTCTCATATATATATATAATTTTAATTCAAAACTCTTTTATAACGTTTCAGAATGTTACACTATTGATAATAGAACATTATAAATCGTTATTTAATTTTAATTATTTAATTTATTTAATATAATATCATTATTTATAAAACATACTTATTTTTTTATAAAAATTTTTACAAATAATGATTTAATTTAATGGTTTGGAATCTTCTTTAATGTATACCTATGTAATATTCTTTCTTTTTCAAGTACCCGAAATTACTAGAATGGATATAATCTAAAATAGCAGCTAAAGTTAGTTTGATGCTTCTGTCCACTTATATATTTTGTTCTGGTCAAATCTTTTATAATTGCGTGCTGACTGTACCTTCCCCTCTCATCTCTAACAGTAAATTAACTTCACCTACAGGGGCATATATGTACTTTTGGTTTTCTTCATGGGCTTGACCCTGAAGGGCTTTTTGGACATTTTGGAACAATCTGTTTTATTTTTTTATTTGGACAAGGGAAGGCTTTTCTTTTTTTATTTCAGTCTTTACAGAGAGCACAGCACATAGGCTTTCTGCTAAATTTGAGTGTTTTATAATGATTACTGTTTGATAGAAAGCAGAAATTGAGAAACTAAGAAGACAGGAAAAAGGGGTTTTGATTTTTCTTCTTCAAGTTAAAGAAGCCGTCATTAATGGAATTGGAAATTGCAGAGCAATTACACTTATCAATTGAAGAAGTTTCTGAGAAGAAAGGTAGAAACCTCATTAATTCTTGACCAACTACTCCAAAGGCAATTTCTCTTCAAAAGTTTTAATGGGTGGTGGTCTTTTTTTTATTTTTTAATTCATTGAAGGAAAAAAAAAATTGAAAAGATCTTAATTTTACTATTAATGAATCTCTGTTCTACGAAGCATTTATTGGGTTCGGATGGCTGCCAACGGCACAAAAACCGCAGCTTTTATTTCTCCTTTTCTTAATCTAATTTCCTTCACTTTCCCCACTTACTGAACAGAAAATATTTGATCTTCAATCGTTTTTTTCTTGTGTTTTCTCTGCAGAAAAAAATGGGTAAATGATTGAGGTCCTCTGTTCAAATAATTACCAAGAATGATTGTCGAAGAAACCAAGCTGTTGCTAATTTTTATAACTTCAATTTTTCTGTACACATCAACTAGAGCTCACAATCATCATAATTCATCAAAGAATTGCGAGAGATCTTGTGGAACTGGGGGTTCAACCAAGCCGGTTCCTTACCCATTTGGGTTCTCCGATAGTTGCGAAATCCAATTGAACTGCACAGCCGGAGTTATCAGAATCGGCGAATTGGAAGTCCAAAACATAACCCAAGATGGAATATTTGTAGTTCTCCCAGCAAAATGCAATCGCTCACTTGAATTGATCAAACCTTTGTTTGGCCATCTCTATGCTCCAGTTTGGAGAAATGGTTGGCTTCTTCAAAATTGCAGCAACTCTTCAAGCAGCTGTGTTATATCCACAAGCTCTTTCACGGACCCGTTGCCGATAAGCTGCAATGTTAAATCGGATAATTTAAGCTGCTATTCTTCTCAGAAAGAGGACGTGGAGGTACTGAGTTACGAGAACTTGAAGTCGACTCAGTGTAAGTTTTTATTCTCTTCGTTTTCTGTTGGGTCGAGCAACGCACCGTTATCTCTTGAGTTTGAGCGAGTCGAGTTGGCATGGGGGCTTCAAGGGAGTTGTAATAATAGCACTTGCCATCGTAATGGGAATTGCACAAATGTTCGTCTTTTTAATCGGACTGTGGGCCACCGGTGCTGGTGTAATGATGGGTTCACCGGAGATGGATTTGCTCATGGACACGGTTGCCGGAATGGTGAGTCAACTCGGTCCGTTGATTTCTTTATTATTTTTCAATTATAGGTTAATTAATTTAGTTTGATGGGGTTGGAGCCGTGAAGGGTGGGTATGGGTTGGCCTTTGGCTGGGGGAATTGGGTACCTAAGGGTTGGCTAATTGGGGAAAAGACATTTCAATGGAGTTTTGATGGGTCCAAAGTCATTAAAGTTGAAGAGGAG
>CM075807.1:763652-858712 GCA_037975025.1 Excoecaria agallocha | reverse complement strand
CCTCCGATGCGAATCTCAAACCTGATAGATTCTATAATCTGGCAATTTCTTTGCCGGAGCAAGCTAGACTTTTTGACGACGGCCTTTACAGAGCAGTCGACGTCTATCTCAAGGTAATCCCCAATTGCAGCCAATTTAAAATTTTCAAAGTTTTCCTAATTATTGAACTTCTTAGCCATTTTAACTGTTTCGTTCTTCTTAAAGGCCCATTCATGGATATCAGAGGCAGAGAGGGAGAAAATTTGCGGAGTAATGGATTGTCAAAAGCTTACACTAGAGGCGTGTACACACGCCACACAGAACGAGCGGCTTCCGCTGCGAGCGGTGGTTCAAGTTTTATTTTTCGAGCAGTTACAACTCCGCCACGCGATAGCCGGAACATTGATTGCCGCGGAGGCAGCGCCGCAGGATCCCGCACGGCCGTCGATGCTGAGACTTGAACAGGAAGAGGAGGTATCAGTCCCGGCCGTAGTGGAGGCGGGTCCACCGGAAAGCAGTAATACGTGGAGGGCAGCAGTGAGAGAAAATCAGGTGTTACGACTAGACATGGATAGCATGCGGACGCGGGTGCATCAACTGGAAAGAGAATGTTCCACAATGAAAAAAGTGATAGAGAAGATTGATAAGGAGGGGCCACGTGGATGGAAAGGGTCCCTCACAAGAAAGTTCGGGTGCAAGTTTAAGACACAAGTGTGTGATTCCCATGAACAGACGGTCGTAAATGCAAGGAAAGGAAGGAACCACAACAACGTAAAATAGACCTTCCCGTACTTGATTTCATTTGTTATTTGTGAATTGACCAATTTACAGTGTAGGTGAGTGTCCATTATATGTTATGCCTAGTAGTACATGCAGATTACTGCCACGTATGTTATTAGAAAATTGGGGGAGAAAATAAGAGAATTTTTTTTTTGAAAAGGGTCGTTTTCTGAGCAGAGTAATTCGTTTGATTGGCCAAAGAAATAACACTTCTTTTAAGAAAATGGGTACAGCAAAAACCATGTGAGTGGACCTTATATAAAGTTTGTGCTAATGGGAACTCTATAGTGCAGAGTCAGTCCAAGAAATTGGAGCATTTTCTGAGGTTGGAAACATTAGATATTCTTAACAATTGAGAATTTATGGTCCCTGCTCTCTCTGGATTTTTCTGTGCTTAATTGGTTTTGAACTCATAAAATATGATTTTTCTGTGGTTGGTTAAGGGAATCCACTGGAGCCGTAGCGAAAGCGTCTTTATACTGCTTTTTTCAAAGGTTTAGCACAAAGGTCATCTTTTAGTATCCAGCTAAAATCACTTTCCTCTTGATTGAAAGGAAAAAGAACATTAGGAATAAAATTAGACTTCATATCTATGATCACATAAAGGAAAACAGTGTTTGAAAATCCAAAGTAGTGATGAGCAATTGCTATAATTAGAGAGAAGACGGCCATACCCATGATTACAGTAATCTACAGGCCCAGGCGTTGACTTAAGTTCTCGGGATTTTTCTTATGGACCTTGAATATGAGACTCGTTCTTATTAACAAGGAAAAATATTTGGAAATAAATTTTTATAATCTAAGTATGAGCCCAGCAAAACCTTTCAAAGTATGATGGGCTAAATCTGAACCTGGCCCAGCCTAAATACACACATGGAGTCTAGGAATGCAAAAACGACAAGTCGTCGGAAGCTCCGAGGGAAGCAACTCAAGATGCCACGTGCAAGTATTTTACGCGGGTGACGCCAACAGTCAACGGCCAGAGAATGAAAAGCAGTTTAAAATTAAAACAAACAATTAAATAAGTTAATTAGTTAATTTTATTAATTAATTGATTGATTAATACCTTAATTTCACCGGTTAACATTCCACGGAACGGGCACGAGTTAGCGATTAGAATGAGCTAAAAGTAAGGGCCTACCTCACCCTCAAACGGAAACGCTGTCATTATCTTCTTCATCCAGTAGAATAGCTGAAAGAAGAGCTGTTTGCTTTCTTCTCATTTATAGAATTCATTTTGATCTTTTTATACAGTTTAATCTGTTTTCAGATCTGAAAATTGAACGGAGAAATCAGAAATGGGGAGAGTGGAGTATTTGAAAATGGCTACTGATAATAATGACGCAAAGACCGATTTGATTGAGTCTGATATCAATGAGCTCAAGGTTGCTGCTAAAAAACTCTTCAATGATGCTACTCGACTCGGGGGACTTGGTTTTGGTACTTCTTTTCTCAAATGGGTCGCCTCTTTTGCTGCCATGTTCGTCTCCTTTTCTCTCACTATTTTTTTTTTTTATCTTTATATTTGATTTTTGTCGGTTTTTTTATTTGTTGAGCTCACCTTTGATTCTTTCTTCCCAATTGCAATTATTAAGAAAAATAAAGTTTTGTACTTTAAGTGGGATTTGTCTTGGATTTTAGACTAATTGTCAAATCTAATTTATTAATTATTGGTTCAGAATATTTAATCTTATCAACTTTGGCTTCTTTCAAGTTGAATTGGTTGTCCCCAAATCAGAAGATACTAGAGCCTTATGCTTATAATTTGTAAAACCTAAAAAAAATAATATATTCAAATCTAATCTTTAACTTTTGGTTTTAAGAAAATGAATTCTGTTTAAATTTTGATTATTGTGAGAACTTAATGAAAGAAATTGATGGACCAAATATCATTCTTGGGTGGTTTGGAGTCCAGTTTTAAGATCTGAACTGCTTGGCTTCTTGCCTGTGATTTAGCAATTGTCTTAATATTCAACACTTACAAGCCAACTGAAGGCCTAACTCTGTCTATATATAAGTATTGCTCATTTTTGAAAGCTAATGTTTATGGCAGATATTTGCTGATACTTGATCGAACAAACTGGAGAACAAACATGCTGACAGGACTCTTAGTTCCTTATATCTTCTTTAGTCTTCCTACAGTAATATTCAACTTCTTCAGGTTATAACCCTTTCTCTTAGTTAACTTGCTTGTTTATTCCATTTTTCCCATTTTTCTTTTCTTGATATCTGCATAAGTTTTCAGAGGTGAGGTTGGAAAATGGATTGCTTTCATTGCAGTGGTACTTCGGCTTTTCTTTCCTCGATACTTTATATGCACCACTAATTATTAGCTAATACCAATCTTTGTTTTTCAGTTCAGTGTGTATATGTTTGTCTGGATTTGCCATTCCTTTTGTTTATTGACTAATATGTTATGCTATATATGTTGCTCAAGTGACAACATACTTTTTGGGCTGTCGATGATTAGAACATTTGAGAATCGCATAAATGTATAAGTGACAACATACTTTATGTGGTTGCTGGATGGCCACAATTTTCATGGACACACCTTTAAATTTGAATTCTGATTCGGGGACAGCCAGCTTTTAAGTTTTTCTGATCAATGTTAATGCATTCATAAGCTGAACAAACCAAATCAGCTTCTTGCATAGATGGTCACTGAGAGGATTTTCCAGTGTTAATGAATTGGCAAATTTAACTTTACATTCTGTATTTCACCATTGGCAGATTGGCTGGAGATGCCAGGGTCGTTGATTCTTCTTCTGGTTGTGGCTCCCAGCTTCTTTGCACACACCTTGAAGGAGAGCTGGGTTGGTGTGCTTATATGCCTTATCATTGGCTGCTACCTATTGCAAGAGCACATTCGGGCATCCGGTGGATTGAGAAACTCGTTTACACAAAGTCATGGAATATCGAACACTATTGGGATTGTCCTGCTGTTAATTTATCCAGTTTGGGCATTGGTGCTCCATTTCATATAGTCATGGACTGTTTGTGCTTTGAACTTAATGAACAGTTGTATTTCCCCCCGTCTAAGTCTATATCTAATCCTAATATTGCAATATTCTGGCCCATTGTTTGAATTTCAATGAACGTTGCATTTGTGCATGTATGATAGTCATCTCTTTGGCTTAATCTTATTTATTGAGTTTAAAAACTTGAAATCATCAAACCGATTGAGCTGAGTATTGAATAAATTGGAAAAAAAATAATAATAAAGAATTGGTACTAATAAGTCCAGGAATGACAGAACTTCGGAAGATGGTGAAAAAGAGTCTGGAATAGACTGGCTGATCCGTTCAGGCTGAACCGATTGATCTGTAAGAAAATGAAAATTAACTTTTAGCGAGCAGGAGATTAGCATTCCAAAACTCAAGTTAAAGAGATATTTTTGGAAAAAGATCGGAGAAAAACAAAGATACAGATTCAATACCTTACATCTGAAGTTCTCTCCTTATTTATAGTACCTAATCCTTCAGGACCCATGAGACTAGGACACTGGAGCATAAGATTTTGGATATCTGCCATTGGCAGGTTTTTGGCGTCTGAGATGACGTCCAGCAGATGTTGAGCTGTGTGTCGTGACAAGCAAGATAACAGCTCCTAATTAAAAATGGAGCCCGATGAGCACATATCATCGCCTTAAAAATGATGCTTAATGGGTGGATGGACTTAAAGTTGGTTTGGCCTAGCGTATATTGGGCTGGGCTCTCAAGTGTGAGAGTAGGCACTGTGAGGTACTATTTGATTTGATTTTGGATTCTAATTCGATTTTCCATACCCCTAGTATGAAAATTCTAAAACGGATTAGCATTTGGTAGGAAAATTAAAATAATTAGTAAAATAAGTCATAAAACAATAAATCAGGGGATCTAACGTGCGACGAATCCAGCGGCCATTAGTTGGTATATTGGTAATTTCATGTGCACAAATTGAGTAAAAGAAAACCCTAATCCCACACCCCGCCTATAAATTGCTCACTAAAGCCCGCCATGATTAAGCTCCAGCTTCGCCTCCTCTTCTCATGGTAGAAATACCATATATCACGTTCTCAGTTCTTGCATAAACATTTTTGTTTTTTGTAATTTTTTGTGCATTTTCATAGACATGAATAGCTATAGTGATATTGGTTTCTCGGTGATGAAGAAAATCAGATGACGAGTCCGATCAATTTCCATTCTTTCAAATGTGACGACAAATCGAGGCATTTGTCTGAGAGAAATCCTTTCACTGCTATGTCATCTTCAATTTTATTTTTTTCAAAGATAACATTGGAACCTTTTTTTCTTATTCTTTTTTTCTTGAAAATTGGCTTTGGTTTTTCATATAGGCTGGCAATAGTGATGATAGAGACATTAACTTACTGTTATGTGATGAATACATCTCCTCCTACTCATTCTGAATGCCTGCTATTGACTCCTTTGTTTTGGAAAAAGGACTCTTAATTGTATAGCCAAGTATTTAACATCATTGTGTATTACTGATATTGGAAGAATGGGAAGGATTTGATTGAAAAATTTGGGAATTTTCAGTGGAATTTTTGA
Source organism: Excoecaria agallocha (assembly GCA_037975025.1). Classification (NCBI taxonomy): domain Eukaryota; kingdom Viridiplantae; phylum Streptophyta; class Magnoliopsida; order Malpighiales; family Euphorbiaceae; genus Excoecaria; species Excoecaria agallocha. The sequence goes on along the minus strand of CM075807.1, from coordinate 853,406 downwards.
AAAAAAAAATGATAATAATATATATATATTTTTAATGGTAGAAAATTACTCATCCATGCTTAAATTGAAATTAAGCAGCGATGATGAGAAGAAAATTAAGGACACCTCCAATAGAGGTCCATGCCCAATTGAGGTCCATCTATGATGACTTTCAAGCACTTTTGAGCTGCACTTAGTATTGAACATTAATATATATTAAGAACCTAATACATATTCTAATATGTATTAAAATACTTAACAACATTGTTTTATTGGGTTTTATATACTAAGAACCTAGTGAAAAGTACGTTTCTTGCATCTCAGGCTCAAATCAATCCAAATTGCTGCATTGGACCGACAAAAAAATAAAATAAAATCAATAAGACAAAACAAATTAAAACTATTTGTTGACATAGAATTGGAGCATCTATTTTGACAAATCATAAATATGTTCAACAGTTTAATCAAATACTGTTAAGGAATTAGAGAAATAAGAAAATAAAGAAGCGATTAAATCATTTACCTGTAACCATATTGCTTCTGTATAAGAGCTGTTAAATATTTCATGTAAGAGGCCTATTAGCTCAGTTGATTAGAGCGTCGTGCTAATAACGCGAAGGTCGCAGGTTCGAAACCTGCATGGGCCAAAATTTCGTTTTAAGTTGTTTTTAGACACGTATCAAACTGTTAATTATATATATTGAAATTATTTTATTTTTTAATTATATTTATACACGTAATATTTAACTCATATTCAAATTTTATTCTCCAAAAAAAAAAAAAAATTCAATTCATGTTTGAATTCTATAATTCTAATTTTATGTAGAGTAATTAATTTGTCTATATACCTATTAGCTCTATTTTCTCTGGAAATATTAGATAAATCCCAATTATGTAAACATTAAGCAAATTAGAATCATGATGCCTATTAGCACTCTAACTCTATTCAACTTATAATTTCAAACTCTTCAAGGATATATTGTCCGTAATTAATATATGCTCATTTCCAATCAAGTAACACATAGTAAATAAATTAACTTTTCATTTTCTGAATTCCTGAAAAAAATAATTGAAACACTCTAAATTGATCTGAGACCACAAATAACAAAAGTGGGGCAGGTAGAATTTGGAATGGTACAGCAACATTATCTGTCTGAATGAGAGTAGAAAATATGTATATCCAAAACAGAGGGGTTTACTTGCCACGTGGCAACCTCCATAGCCGTTTCCACTAGCTTGCGAGAACCAATAGGAGAACACCTTATCCTATCCCTTATCTTACTCAAACCAAAGCCACCAAATAATGTTACACTTTCCTTATTCTCCTTCACTTCTTATTTCTTTTAGTAATTAACAAGCAATAGAGAGGCTCAGAGGAAGCAATAACAATGGCAGCCTCACTGCAAGCAGCAGCTACACTTATGCAACCTACCAAGGTGGGCAGGTCTTCTCTTCAGCTCAGATCTTCTCAGAATGTTTCTAAGGCTTTTGGGTTGGAGCCTGTTAATGCTAGAGTCACTTGCTCTTTGCAATCTGACCTTAAGGACTTGGCTCAGAAATGTCTTGATGCTACTAAGCTTGCTGGTTTTGCTCTTGCCACTTCTGCTCTTGTCGTCTCGGTATGTTTCTGTAGCTTAAACCTAATTTATGACCATGATTGTGCATAATTCATAATTTGTTCATATGTTGCCTCATATCAGTTATTAGAAAATGTCATTTTAGAGCAAATATGCATGAGCTATACTTAAAAAAAATTAATGAAAAAGATTTTCTTGGTATGGTTCACCCCTATCAATTCTCGTTTTTCGAGATTTTAGACGAAAAAAAGTTGAAATAAATTTATTTATGACCGGCTTATTATTGGATTATGATATGGGAAGTGGGTCGCGTGTGCGCATTCGATCCGATATGTGGGCGCGTCACTACCACTCCTCATTATCAGTGTAAAGTACAGTGATCACGGTCGTAATCAACCTGAATAATCCTTCAGATTTATATGGTTATAGTTTCGGTAGATCACAATAGATTGATTTGATTATACAGGGAGCAAGCGCAGAAGGAGTACCAAAGAGGCTAACATTCGACGAAATTCAAAGCAAGACATACATGGAAGTAAAAGGAACAGGAACAGCAAACCAATGCCCAACAATTGATGGTGGAGTAAACAACTTTGCCTTCAAACCAGGCAAATACATTGCCAAGAAGCTCTGCTTAGAACCAACATCTTTCACAGTGAAAGCTGAAGGTGTAAACAAGAATGCCCCACCCGAATTCCAAAACACTAAGCTTATGACCCGATTAACCTACACACTCGACGAGATCGAAGGCCCATTCGAAGTAGGATCCGATGGCTCAGTAAAGTTTGTGGAGCAAGATGGGATTGATTATGCAGCTGTGACAGTACAATTGCCTGGTGGTGAACGTGTGCCTTTCCTTTTCACGATCAAAAAGTTGGTGGCAACAGGCAAACCAGAGAACTTTAGTGGTGAATTTCTTGTGCCATCATACCGTGGATCTTCTTTCTTGGACCCAAAAGGAAGAGGTGGTTCTACTGGTTATGATAATGCAGTTGCTTTGCCGGCCGGAGGAAGAGGAGATGAGGAGGAGCTAGCTAAGGAGAATAACAAGAGTGTTGCTTCTTCTACCGGCAAAATTACCTTGAGTATCACCGGAAGTAAGCCGGAGACCGGTGAAGTTATCGGTGTGTTTGAGAGTCTTCAGCCATCTGATACTGATTTAGGAGCAAAGACACCAAAGGATGTGAAGATCCAGGGCATTTGGTATGCTCAGCTTGAGTCATAGATTGTTATAGTCTATCAGTTTGTGTACTTATAATTTTTCCTGGTTCGGATTTTGCAATATGTTGAAAGTGTTTGATGAACTTTTGTGTCGAAAGACTATTTACCTTGTATATTCATTGTCATCAATCCTCAATAATTACAACTGATAATGCTTGAAAATTAGGTGTCATTGTTTTGATAATAATGGTTGGATGGGCAACAATTGGATGTGAAAGTGATAGTTATGCGCAACAATGCAAAAAAGTTGGATAAAACAAGAGTTTTTTTTTTTTTTCATGATCTGGAGATGCTCATTGATGTACCGCATATTGTATTAATATTCAGTAAATTGAACCCCACAAATCTTGTGAATTAATTGGAACCCCATAAATATTAATATTAAAATCTGAATTCTTGGCCATATATGCTTAAATGATGTAAAAATCAAGAATGACTTTACAAATCATTTGAAAACTAAATTTGTTAAGGAGTTCATATTCTCTTAAACGAAATGTCAGAGTTTAATTATTTATTTTTCGTATATGAAACGTGCACCTTTAGAAGGGTTGTTTCTAATTATGAGTAATATAGTGGTCAAATCTAAATTAATGGATTCTGTATACTAGGGGTGTACATCGATCGGGTTCGGGTCGGCCAAAATTTTAGGAATATTTTCACCCAAACCGACCCTACTAAACTGTCGGGAGCCTACCCGATTAACCCGACTAATTTCGGGGCCCGACCCGAACAACCCGATTATTAATTTTATTTTAATTGATTAAACTGAAATTTTAAGTAAAATACAATTAAATACCATAAAATATATTATAAAACTATAACAAAACAATTTTAAAATTACAACAAACATATATTGCATAATAAATAATCACTAAAACAATAATAAAAATAAACATCCACAAATAACACTAACAATAATTAAAATAAACGTCCAAAAATGAACATAAAAAATCAAATTAAACATCCAACAATAACTAACATATAACATCCATCAATAACAAGCATGTATTAAAAACGCCACCATCATTTCCGCTCTTGAATTTCTTCATATTATCCTAAATTATAAAATATGGGAAATAATTAATTATAAAATTAAAAATCAAATAAAATAAAATTTAAAATATACTTAAATTAAATTAATCATACTCACTCAGCCATACTTATTAATCAACAGTTATGCTTTCCAAATTTGATGATTTCCCTTGATTTACAATTGATGATATAAGCATATCATTGACAGCATGTGAAACAAATTCAAGAGTAGCTAGGATCAGAAGGATGGAGAATTAGACATAAAAAAAATAAAATAAAATAAAGAAAAAGCACTTCTTTGGGTAAAGAAAGCGTACTCTTAAACTAATTAGACACATCTAATAGGTGTTTTGTTTAAAGAAATTAAGCTACATTTTAAGACAATTGAATTAAAATATTAAAAAAAAAGTATTGCAGAAATCATCAATTTAAGGATTTTAAGAAAGGCTGGAGAACTAATCAGGTAAGCATTAACAAAACAAATAAGCTAACTAAAAGACTGCTCACTCTATCAATACACAGAAAAACTACAATTAACATCCCACTTTTGAAACTACGAACCAGTTGAAGCATTCTTTAGTAATAATCTCGTTTCTAATTAACATGCTCTGTTTCTTGATTATGCTAACAATTTCAATTCAGATTTCAATGATAAAATCATTTGATGAATTTTCAGCAAAGCTTCATAGAAACACCAAATTTCAGGAGAATTATAATGAGTCTTAACAATATCTGCAACTAAAGATAATTCATTTTTGTTTTTGTTTTCTACTAATCGGTTTGAAGAGAAACTTGCAGTAAAATTCAATTTGAAAATTAAAGATCTTGAGTTAGAGAAAGTGAAACTCTAATTACAGAAATTAAAGTACAAGCATGTGAAAACCTCACACACAAGAAATAACAAAAGGAAACGGAAGCAAAAAAGAGGTAAGATGGACAAAGCTGAGATGCAATAATCAGATGCAAATTACCCATTAAACACAAGATTCAACAGGAAATATTACCGAAAAAAGAGAGAGCTCCGGCGACGGCGGCGGCCAAACAATCTTAGGGCGGCAGAGAGGAGGGACCGCAGGAATGAAAGCAGGGATTTTTAGATGAGACGGCGAGAGAATGAAAGGAAATTAGGGTTTTTTTATTTATATACTGGGTGGTTGGTCGAGTTAGTCGGTCGGACCGATTTTTGTAGGGTTTTCACCCGAACCCAAAATTTTCACAAGCCTCTTCCCCGACCCGACCCCTACAACCCAACTAACCCCACCCGATTTCTTCGATTCAGTTCAGGTTGGTCGGGTCGGTTTTTGCACACCCCTACTGTAAACTTATATCAATCAAAAAAAATTCAAAATTGTTTAAATTGAATATTATATATGGCACCTTTTATCTTCTTTTTGACTAGCTATTTATGCTTGATTTAGAATTTTTTTAATTTATCAAGTTGATTCCAGTTAAATTTTTATATTTGTTTGATTTTCATATGCTTATTTCCACTTAGGGTTTAAATTATTTTTTTTTTATAATAGTGGTATAAACCAGAAAGGTTTAGTGGTGACCTCTTGTGACGTTGTACTATAGAAATCTTAAACATGTTGATGGAATTTGATTTATAATGAATAATTTCATAAAATTATTTTGTTTGAATTGTAATTACTCCCTTCATCTCATTTTAAAATATTGTTTTCTTTATTTTATTTGGTCCTATTTTAAATATTTTTTTCAAAATTTGAGAGATATATTTATGTGTATACTCTTATTTATTATACATCTTATAAAATATTTTTTATCACTCTTTATTTTTAATTAAAATTAAATAAAATTTTTAAAAATATAAAATAATATTTTCATCGATAATTATAATTTTTTTATAAAATTGAGATATTTTAATTATTTTTTTAATTTTTGTATAAAATAAAAACTTATCTTTTAAAATATTACGGAATGAGTAAGTGTTTTTAGCCAATTAAAAAAAAAACTGCCAACGGCCAAAAAAGACAATCAAACAATATAAACTAGGGATGTGCAGAACCGAACCGAAATCGAAAATCGAATTAAATTGAATTTGGTCTGTTTAGTTCGGTTTTTTCGGTTTTCGGTTTTGAACCGAAATAAAAATTCGATTTTATCGATTTGATTCTGTTCTTGAAATTAAAAAACCGAAGAAACCAAACTGAGCGAAGTTTATATATATATATATATATATATATATATATATATTTTATAGTATTAATATTTCAAATAACATAGGTTGGACTGATGGTTTAGGAAACAAATAAAACTTCCTGAGATCCAAGGTTCGTATCTCACCGCATGCAAGCCAAATGTTTGGCGTGGGTAATTATGCATAGTTGTTCAGTGAGTGCAAGCTTTATACATATAATAGTAGATTTTTGAATATCAAATTCTAACTAATGCATTAATTAATAAATTAAATTTTTTAATTTGACAGTGAGTAATTGATTATTCTTGAAACAGAAAGTTTGACCATATTTCCTTTATTGCACTGCAGAAAATTGATAACATAAACATCAATTATTAAAAATATAGTTAGTATTGAATAAATTATTTACGATAAATTAAAAAATTTTAATGACTAAATAAAGTTTATAAAAAATATTATCGTATAATATTCGATAAACATACGCTTGTTTATGTCCGAGTGAACAATAGTTTGATAATTATGAATTAGCAAGTCAAAGCATCATAATTTTTGAAATATTCTAAATTAAACGGTTAAATTAGATTAAGCCATTAAATAATCAATCATCGTAGTCAGAATCATGAAATGATTAAGTTTTATGATATTATTTTTTTTATGATAATGCTAGTCTCAAAATGCAGATATTTATTGGAGAATAAAGTAATAAAAGGCTATTTCAAATATGTATAATTTTTTTATTGGAGATTTTTTAATATATTTTTTAAAATATTATTTTGGTAGTATATTTTTTAATATAATTTTGATTAATATTTATTATAGACATAATATAATAAATTTATGTATACTATTTTAATTTTAGTTATTTTAAATGAATTTATTTTGTTGAATATAAATTAATTTAATTTATGGATCCATATAGATTAAAAGTTTAATTAAAAATAAGCCTATATTGGTCCAGAATCTATTGAACCGAACCGACCGAAATTATTTCGGTTCATTCGGTTCTCAATTTTACAGAGTTCGATTTTGGTTCGATTCCTATATTTTTCAAACTTCGATTTTCGGTTTAATCGGTTCGGTTTTGACCGAATGCTCACCCCTAATATAAACTATAAAGTGATGTAAGTCAAATAATTAAAATGCTTTTTCTTTTTTATTTCTTTAAACTAAGCTTTGCATATTTTCCTTTTAGTTGATATGCAACACATTCAAATACTTTGACAAGGAAACTTCCAGGAAATGCCTCTTCAGCATTAAAATATTTTTGCGCCCCACTATAAAATGCCTGGCGAAATCCGGTATTCTTCAGCACTGGCATGGCTTTTGGTGGTGAAGCTAACACAATCTTCACAGCAAAAATGCTCGGGTATGTATAATCTATTTCTGGTTTTGGCGTTTTTAATCCTTGTTTGTCGAATACAGCTGCTACCTATTACAGAATATAGTACTGTACTCCTTTCATTTTCCTTTTATGATGGCCAAATTATTTGGAGCTCGAATTCGATTAATATTTCCATATTCATATTTCAAAACCTTTGGATGTATGCATTTGTAGAAAATAACTTTAATTTTTCCAAACAAATTTTGGATGTTTTCTGAATATTTCACCATAAATAAAGTGTCCAAATCTCCAAAACTTCTACACGGGCCTGCCTATCAAATCCCATCATCCCGATTTTTATAGATTTTTCTCTCACTTTCCTTATTATTTGATTCTCCTGATTTCTTCAAACAAAATTGATTGCTGAAATTTCATCAGTATGAGATTGGCCAATTTTGAGCTGAAACTGAAAGAATTTTGAGCGGGGAGGGGGAACAACAGTGTATTTGCCATCAAAGTGACAAAATTGATAGAAAAGACTCGGGAATGGTTTGTTCCAAATCCAAACGCTCCGATAGCAGTTCAGAAGACGGGTGGAGCGGCAGCGAGATATTGCTCAGTACGGAGTCTGTTATTGAGAAATGAAACGACTAAAGAGGAAAGAGTCGTCGAAACCGGAAGCAGAATTTGGATAGTCGAGTCCATGATTAAGGCATTGTAAAGGTGAATTTGATAGAAGAGTGAGAATAATTCGGGAATTTAGACGGATTTTGTAGAAACAAAACCAAGAATATATGACTGGGTTGTTTCGTTTTGCTTCCGGAGAGGGGTACACTACCGGTGACAAAATTAATATAATTTAATATTATTTTAATTTATAAATATTTAATTTAAGTCAATTATCTTAATATATATATATATATATTGTTTTAATTCTAAAAATTAGATTATAATTCATTTATTTTTAATAATATATAATCAGTTTTTTTTTTTAATTTAGAAAACATTCTCCATTTTTCATAAATGAACATGTTTTTCAGGTTTTAATTTCTAAAAAATATATTTTTATTTATTGATAAATGAATATATTTTTTAAATTTTATATAAAAAAAATACTATTTTTTAAGTAAGCACACCCTCGGCTTTTCATTTAATTTTTATGGGAAAAAAGAGAAAAAAATTTATTTAAATTACTGTTGTTATTTTCTTTATACTTATTGAGGTCAATTTCACCTATGATCACTCAACTTTCGTCAAATTATCCAAAAATAACGAAATTATTTTTTGTAACATAAATGTCACTGAACTTATATATTTGCATACAAGTCACGATCACCGAATTCCGGTGATGACCCTTGCCGGATTGATGACATGGCGCGCCACGTCATATGTCTGGATACACGTGATACGTTTCACGTTTGAGTCACTTTCAGATACGGTCACTGAACTTACAATTTATCACCCAAAAGTAACCGACTTATTTTTCATGACTTAAATGTTACTGAACTTGTCATCTTTTTTCAAAATAGTCATTTTGACCGGACACACATGGAGATAGGGGTGAGCAAATTTCAGTTCAAACCGAAAAATTAAACCAAATTTGATTTTTTAATTTGGTTCGATTTTTAATTTTTTGGTTCGGTTTTGAATTTTGAAAATTTTTTGTTTTCGGTTCAGTTTTTGAAGGAAAAACAGTAAAAAAATCAAAACGAACCAAAATTGTATATAATTATATAATTTTTTGAATTTTTAATTGAATAATTATTTTGTACATGTAAATTATCTTATTTTGAGTTGTAAATTATATATCAACTATTAATATCTATTTTTTATGTGATAATTTGAAATTTTGACTATTAAATTAAAAATCTATTAAATGAAATAATTTATTTAACGATTTTGTTGTATTATTTATTATATATTTTGGGATTGTATTTTTAATTTGAACTTTTATTTTGTACAATTTAGATGTATTTACTTTAGTATAATATGGTTTATAATTTTGTATAATTTTTAGATACAATTTTTTAATTTTTTTAAAATAGTTTTAATTTTCAGTTTTTCGGTTAATCGAACCAAACCGATCGAAAATTTTGATTTGCTTTGAATTCAGTTATTTTATAAATTTGGTTCAGTTTGGTTGATTAAAATCTTAAAAGTTCGATTTTCGATTATTTCAATTCGGTTTGATTATTGAACAGAACCGACCGTAGCACATGGCTACATGGAGATGGATTTATTGTCACGTCATCAGCTATGACACATTAGCTATGGACGTTATTAGCTATTGACACACATAAATTGCTGATGTGTCAAATATAACACATTAGCTAATGACAGTGATTTGGCTACTGACGTGTCAAATATGAAATATTAGCTTATGATGTGATAATAAATCAATCATCATGAGTATTCGGTCAAGATGACTTTTTTTAAAAAAGATGACAAGTTCAGTGATATTTAAGTCATGAAAAATAAGTCAATTACTTTTGGGTGATAAATTATAAGTTCAGTGACCGTAGCTGAAATTGACCCAAACGTAGAATGTGCCATGTGTGTCCAAGCATATGACGTGGCGCGCCATGTCATCAATTCGGTAAGGGTCATCGTCGGAATCCGGTGATCGTGACTTTTATGCAATTATGTATAAGTTCAGTGACATTTATGTAACAAAAAATAATTTCGTTACTTTTGGGTGATTTGACGAAAGTTGAGTGACCGTGGGTGAAATTAATCCTATTTATTGATGAGGTCTGATTATTCAAAGGCTTGGAATGAGTCAATAGCAGTATGATTCGATCGTTAGGTGAGGACCTGTAAGAAGTTTTGCCCGATCAAACCAAATGGAAGCACTCCAAAACTTAAGTAAGAGACTTGAGAGAGATAGATTTAGAGATAGAGTCTCGAGTTTCACATATTTGAAGTCATTGTACATTGAGCTATTTATAGATGGTGTAAGACTGCAATCGATTGTCTAAAGAGGGCTACAGAAATATTAAAGTAAATAGCGGCGACGTGATAAGAAACAGATTGGAGACATGAGTTTTATCATCTGTGATGGAATTGGAGGTTCCATCAATCCGATTAGACTGAGCCAACTTGCTTTCCAGTAATTGTCTGCCACGCTCCAGGCATCTTTAAAGATAAAGTTTATGGGCTTTGGACCAAGATTTTTCTTTGGCCTAAAAGATGATATGATATTATCACTTATCATGAAATATTTTTGTAAACAAAAATCATTTTTTCAATAAACCATAGAAACTACAAATTTATTTTCTTTATACTTATTATTTTTTGCTCCTCTCTCTATTTTTTCTCATCTACTTTTTCCTAAACCTGTTAAATTAATAAAACGAGTATTAAATATTAAATAGTTAACAGTTTATTGTTTTTAAAAAAAATAAAAAACTTAAAATAATACCATAGAGCTCCTTTTTTTTAAAGAATAGCTCCATAGAGTGTTGTTTTATAATAAAATGTTAACTTTATTAATATTAATTTTAATTCAAATAAAATCTTCCAAAGCCATATACTTCTACTACATGCAGAGAAACTTATGATTTTTAATTCTTTCCAACTTTTTTTTTATACATATAGAAAGGGAAAAGAGAAGAATTACATAGAATGTACTCTTGGGGTATACAGACCTCTATAATCATGAACCAAAAATGCCTTAACACTACAAGGAGGAACATCAAATCAAGTGACATAAGAGGTTGAACAGCACCATTCTTCGCTAATTGATAAGCAGTACGATTAGTCTATTCTATTCAACGGTTCAAGCCAAGGCAATAGTTGGACATATACTTCATTACCATATTAATTTACATACAACATATACCCTACATACAAACTACAACTCAAAACGAGTTTTTGAAACTCAATTACACAATTTATCTTGCGAATTGCAAGTGAATCAATTTCCAAACATAACAAGATATATGTCCATACATCAAGTGGCCGAATTCAATTCCATATCAAAATTATATTCTTCTCATGCTATTCATCCGAATTTCATTAGAAGCAAACATAATTTAGTAATTTGCAAGCATATGTCATAGGAATTAAAATTCACAAGGCATAAAAATTCAAGTTTAATTCTACTAAGCATACCTTACAAATAATTTAAATGCTAAATACAAATTAAATTAATACAATTTAAGGGGTCAATTTCATTATCAATTTGACAACACAAACCTTCAAAAACCCTTTCTATTCTAAACTTCTCCTCTCTCTTTCCATCCTTCAATGAAGCCGTACCTCCACCACAAGAGAAACAGAATTCTTTTCATCATTTATTCCAAAACTATATTTCTTCTAGTATGTTATTCTCTTCTCTTGCTTGGATTTTCTCTACAAATAGCATCTCGGTTTCATTATAATTCTTAGAATAAAGAATATGAAGAAGACTTAAGTAGGAGAAGGAAATATGCTTTCGGACAATTTCATCAAAACGAAAAAAAAAGGCCAGTTATTTCACTTTTATTTGCATGAAAAAGGATGTGGTGGCATCTTCCTAAATGTCACCTCCTCAATTTTTTTTATAAGAGGAGGAGTGAATATTCCAATCTAAAACCTCACATTATATCGAGATGTCCTTCTCAATTCATTAAGCTTAATCAAACTTAATTAAGGTTATATTAATGTTAACATCATGCTTAATTCACTCTAATTAATCGTAACAAAATATCCTTTACATCCCTCTACTGTTCTTTGCAATTTAATCCATATACTAGTAATAACAAGTTTAGTAAAATTCTTTTGAGTGAATTGTGAATAAATTTCAATTATATGGAATATTTAAATGTTGAATTTGTAAATAATTATAAAATGTTATCAAATTAATTATACCAAACAGAGTGTGACTAATTCTAATTAACCCATGACTTATGGACTCTCACGACCGCCAAAATACCCCCCAACAAGCGCAATGCATGCAGGCACTTTTGAAATTCTTTTTCTTTTCCCCAATAAAGAATGATTTTTATTTCCAAAAAGAATGTATGCGGAAAATTTGTTTTTGAATATAAAATAGATTGAAATAAAATTCTTAATTTAGCAATATTGCTGCTGCTTGATTTCTTCTACGAAGCTTGTTATAAATCATGATGGCTATATTATTTCAAGTTCTGATGTAGATTGTTGTTCCGTTGAATTAGTTCTCAAACGTTTACATGCTTAGGCATAGGTTGTCTCAAATTTGATATACAGGTATTAAATAATTTTGAAGAAATAGATTGATGCTTTTAATAAATAGCTTTTGATCATTTTTGCTGTTATAATAGCCAACAGTGGATTACATCTGCCATTTCGACCTTGAGTTCATATATGCAACTGCTATGCCAAGCTGATCCGGAAGCCTGTCGAAAAAGAATTGAGGAATTCTTTGAAAAAGCTGTGATTGCTCTAGTCTGCTATTTCATATTTTCACGTATAGAAGATAACTTATCAGCTACAAGAGCTCAACAAGGTAATGGTAGAGTAGCTGAGCAAGATAATGGTAATCACTTGCATTACCTAAGGCTTATAGGGAAAATTAGACGGCTAGTTGGGTATCTTGCCTTTGCTTTCTGCGTGTCGCTCCTCCTCCCAACCTTCGGTTACACACTTTTCAGCCTATGGATCTGTGCAGCTATTTGGGAGGTTCTGAACTCGTATGAAGAGTTAGGTGAATTGCTACGCCAAACATTCGATCTCTTGAAGAGAATAGGCCAAGATAAATTGCGTAGATTGAAAGAGTTAGCCCGCATACTGAAGAACAAAGCTGAAAGATGCATTGGATGCACTGAAGAGGAAGATGCCGAGGGAACCGATCAAAGTGCTAGGTATGTGGGAAATAATGAAAAATTAATTAGAAATAGTGAGACACTAGGGTTTTATTACAAGCATAGTGGTCATTGACTTTTTTTTTTTTTTTTAATATTGGGAATGATATTGGTGCATGAACACTCCTTGTTATCTGTGGATTACCAATATGAATTCCATTATTATTCGATTTTGTAATTTTTGGAAACAAAAAACGAAAAAAATCAAAATTCAAGAGGGTGGGATACTTAATTGAAGCATAAGAAAGTGATGTAAGTTATCTGTTTATATGTTTATATAGGGATGCAAACCGAACAGCAGACGACACAATTGAGGAAGGAGGCGTGGAGATTAATCAAGTTGCAAAACCAAGGTCCTTTTTCTTTTTCTTTTTGCTGTGCAATTTTCAGCTGTTATTTGCTGGATTAAATTAGAGGTTAAAAGAAAACAAAATTCTTAGCAATTTTTCTACGTAACTGCAATTGTCTTTGCCCAAAATAATAACTTCAGGGCTTATAATAATTTATTCCTCACTTTACATATTTTGCAGGTTTTGACATGCTAATGGCAACTACAAGGTTCTTGGTTGGAGGCAAATACCAAGCAAATTTTGGTTAAAACCGAAAAATCAACTGAAAAATGCATTTAGATTACGTCTTTTTGAATTGTATTTTTCATTTGAACTTATATTTTTCAATAGTATAGTATCAGATATCTAGGTTATATCTTTAATTTGGATATTTTTTATTTTAGTTTTATAATTTGTAATTTTCTACAATATTTAGATACAATTTCTAATTTTTTTGTGACAAAATTTAAAATTTAATTTGAACCGAACCAACCAAAAATTTCAATTCAATTATCATGTAATTGATTGTTAAATGTTAATATATTCTACTCGAATTAATTGGTCTAAGGATGAATTTATAGATTGTATATAGGTAAAAAAAATAAAAAATAAAACCCTAACGCACTTGCATAAGAGATTGGATTCGATGTTGTATTTATGATTAAAATTGTATTAGTAAAGATGCCTTTTTTTTTATGAAGTATTAGTAAAAATTATAACAAATTCTTAAATTCTGGTTTTCGTTTTTCATGACCAAAATAGAAAATACTAAGCAGAGTTGTGATTTATGTTTCTATTTCCACATACATTCAAGATTCAATAAATTAAACATTCCTAATGGAAAATTATGCAAATTTCGGAGAATCTTTAGTTCTTAGACCTAAGTATTTCATCAATATACCACATTTAATCCAAATATAATAAAAGAAAAGAAAAATCTTCAAAAAAAAAAGATTCAGCTGAAAGCATGAATAAGAATAAGAAACATACCCAGTATAGCCATTTTGTTACTGCTTATTCTCTCTTCTCTAAGCTTCATAATGCAGGTTCTGAATCTCATCCCGTTTTACATCTCTTTCGCTACTGGTTGTAGTTTCTGGCACGTTGACCTTCCAAACTCAAATAATTGTGCATACTTGGGCCGACCTGGGCTGGCCTGGGCTTTTAACTAATGTTCTTCAACCCTTATACTTCTATATTTGGACTTATAACCAACTTGCAGATGAAAGATTTTTATGATATTGCTGTTGAATGCTAAGTTTACGGGTTTTAAACAGACCAAGGTTTATGAATTTTTTTTTTTATAAACAAATTAATTAATCCAAATTACATATAAATTGAAAAAATAGAAGATTTATTATTTAACTCATATCTAACTATCCATGCCTCTACTTACAAATTAAGCTAATATTTTTTTTATCATCTTATAACAAAAAAAAAAAAAATTATTGCAATGAATTGAACATATATACTATGGTTTTAAGGGGCAATATCATAGGCTGGATTTATAAATAAATACAACAATTTGATCTAAGAGAAATAAAATAAAGAAAAGAAGATATTGATAATGGTTCGTGTAATTTAAAGATTTGCTGGAAAGAGGTAGGTAGTGTTCAATTCTTTTTCTGTTGGGGTAGGGGCCTGCAATTGAATAGTCGAAAAATATAATATTCTCTAATTCTAAATATTGAAAATAAAAGGGAAGGAATGTAACATTATAATAATTTAATAAAAGTGCAGGCCAACCCAATAATGCCGTCCAAACTTTCTCTGTTTGCTGAGCCCAACAAATTAATAATCTACACTTCATTAATCTTTTTTTTTTATTTTAAAAGTATTATGGGTCTTATGTTATCAATATAAATAATTCTATTAGGTAACCATATTCGCAGTTATTTCATATACATAAAAAAAAATCCAATATGCTGATTTTATGTTAAAAGAAATAATTGCATAATTTGCCAATTTGGCATCTCATCTTGCTTTTTTATTCTTTTTCTCAAGAGTCAAATAAACCATTTAAAGTTATCTAAATAATCAATAAAACCTCTTATAATTTGATTGGATCAATAATATTTTTTTAAAAAAAATCAATTTTTTTTCAAATAAATCTTTAGAAAATCATATTAAACTATAACTCTAATTAAAAATGTATTATCTTACCATATTTCTAATAAGCATTTTCAATCTGTCACAAGTTTTAAATTTTCGTATTTCATCTTTTTAAAATAGATGGGTTAATAAATGAACATTTAGCGACCCAATTTTAATTTTTTTAAAATAAAATTGATCCAATCAAATAATAAAAAAAAAATTATTTAACTATTGAAATAAATTTGATAGATTTATTAATTTTTCGTTTTTTTCACAAGTTCCACATTATCTGACACATTTGAAAATTTAGATTTTAGGCTTAAAATAATGTTTAATCATAAATGAATTGACCATAAAATTAATCTAAATCTAAATAATTTGAATTTAAAATTACCTAAAATTAAAATAAAATGACTAGAAATTATATTTTGAAGTGAGAAATCAAACTTAAAATCTTCCAATTTTTAATGAAATGTCGTATGAAAGACCATTAATAAGCTTGCCCAACTTTTTCTTTTTTCTAAGAGAACAAGAATAACACCTTACCCAATTATTAACTGTACTCCTCAGTCATTATATACATAAATAAATAATATATCATTATATCACCACACTAATATCAAAAGTCCTATCAAATTTAATTTCTCCAGTGACTAATTTTGGTTTGCCAACTCATACAGAGAATAGTCTGTCCACTTGGCAAACAAGGACCCCACAAATCCACGTAATCCGGCTCTAATTCAACCCGTGCCATATATTGATATAATACCCATTTGATCTTAGATGTCCCAAACCAAGAAGAAGAAGAAGAAGAAGAAGAAGGCCAAAAGCTCTCCGTCCCGTCCATGCGGCGTTACCATTACGTTTTGTTTGCTTTCACTTTCCTTCTTTCTTCAGCCAATTACTAACAAACCCATAACTGGGTGGATCCAACTCTTGTATTGAAAGTGATTGATAGATTCATGAGAAAATAAAGTTGCGGGGAAATGAAGGTTTTTTGGATATGAAGAAGAGAGGTAGAAGAAGATGATGGAACGAGTGCCTGGGGCGATGGGTACAAGCGCCAGCTTAGCTTTGAGATTGGGACAATCCATTTTCTCTACTGCTTCTCTTATCTTCATGTGTTTGGGCATTGACTTCTACAGTTATACTTCTTTCTGGTAATTCTTAGATTTGAACACCCATTTCTTGTTTTTCTCAGTTCTTTGAATTGGGTTTTTGAAAAGGTTTCATTTTTCTTGATTCTTACTGTTTTTTAATCTTATATTTTCAATACCCATTTCATTTTTTTTCCCTCCTAATAATTGGTTAATTATCAGTGATGGCCATAAAAAAATGAATCGGGGTCCCGTTAATGAAAGAATTGGCCTTTTTGTTGGAGTTTGGTTGCAGATGAAGCCACCGACAGACTCATTCAAACTTTGCTTTTTTACAGAATAATCTTTATTTTGATGGAATCAAGCATGGCTTGTAATCGAGAAAATTCTTTGTAGTGAAAGTCTAAAACTCATAATTTATGGCAGCTACTTGGTGACCGTGATGGGTCTAGTGATTCCATGGAGTACAACACTGGTGCTTGCGGATATATACTGTGTGTTTCTCAAGTGTTCACCTCAGCAACCAAAAATTCTTTCAGCCATCATAATAGGAGACTGGGTATGCAACAATAATTAACCTTTAAAATTTGTTAATTACGATTACAACACTTTTAATTTGAAATTGATTTCAATTTAACAGGTTCTATCATTTCTATCATTAGCAGCAGCAAGTTCAACAGCAAGTGTTACCGATCTTCTAATAGATGTTGGAATTCCTTATTGTCCTGCAAAATTGTGTAGCAGATATCAATTATCTGCAGCTATGGCTTTCTTGTCTTGGTTTCTCTCTTTTGCCTCTTCTCTCTTCAATCTTTGGCTTCTCCCTTCTCTGTAAACAAACACCTGCAATTTTTCACAAACTCTCTGTTGCTTTGCCTATACAGTACTTACCTGCAAATTTCTTGAACTATTTGTCGTATGAGAAAATTAATTTTTACTTTCGCCTTGTAGCATATGGATTTCTATTGCAGTTTCATAGAGTTTTATTCAGATATATAAAAAAAATGTAAAATGCTATTTTGAGAATAAACTACACTTAATTAATCTGGAACTTTACGTATTAATAAAACTTAATCTTTATTATTCACGTTTAATCTTTATTTAAGCTGCCGACACTGTAATCAAAGTAGCCATCATTTCGTCCATTATAACTTATATACTCGCAGTATCCTCACGAAGAACATGTGCTTTGTGAAGTGGGAACTCACTCTTTGACAAAATAAATAAATAAACAAGTAAAATACAACAACTGTTATGGGAAAGAATGTAATCGATGGTCCACAGATTGTGTTGGACACTAGATCATCCTAAATCAGACCAAAATATCAAAGAATCACAACAGAATACTAGGACGAACCAAGTTCTAATATTAATTTAATTTTTATCCCGTTAAACTTTTCTCAGTAAAATTATGATGGAATATATTTACTTGGTACTTTTTTTTTTATCTTGATTTATTGATTTACAACAATTTATGAATTAAATATCGCATAAAAATATGCACGGCGAAAACTTTGCAGCATTCGCTCCTCTCGTGGTAGAGGTTTCTCCCGCTCCTCTCTGGTTTACTGGTAAACCCTAGGGGTTGCATCTCCTTAGTTTCACTAAGGTTTTCTCATCAAAGTCAGCAAAACAAACGATGGCTTCCCACGAATCCATCGACAAACTCCTATCCGGACTGCATCTCACAGACGAAGAAAACCAACTTGGAACAGTGCAGCTGGAGGAAAAGACAGATAAAAAACAGAGACTCCGGATTTCACTCTGTTTAATAGGGAAGTTGCTGAACACCAAAGGGATCAACATAAACGCCTTCAGATCTACGATGCTGAGCAGTTGGCGTCTGCAAAGGGGATTCAGCCTTAGAGATCTAGGCAATAACTCCTTCATCTTTCAGTTCTTCCTAGAATCGGACAAGCAGAGAGTGATAGATCTTGGTCCATGGTGCTTCGACGACCAACTGCTGTTGCTGAAACAGATGAAAGAGACCGATGTGGGCAGTATACCGGAGATTGAAGACACGACCTTATGGGCAAGAGCACACAAAATCCCATTCCTCTGGCACTCAAAAGAAACGGCAATGGTTATAGCAAATATGATTGGCAAGTTTGAGGAATTTGATGAGAATGAAAGCTGGAGCTGGGCTCCTTACATCAGATTCCGTGTGACTATCCCCATCTCAAAGAAGATAAGGCGAGGAGTCCTGCTGGAACTTGGGAAAGAAGTGATCTGGGTTGAACTCAAGTATGAAAGATTGCCCATCATCTGCTACAATTGTGGACATCTGGGGCACAAGATCCAGGACTGCCGAGATGAGATCTCCCAGGCTGAATATGGTGACTGGCTCAGGGCTTCTCCACGCAAGGGGTTCAAGCTCAGGAATTCAGTCGAGAAGGAGAAAGAAGACAAGCTGCTGGCTCAGCTCAATGCAAGGAGCCCCAACAAACCAGATCAGAGCATGGACAAGGCAGGAGAGAGGTCACGCAACGCCAAATCTCTGCAAACAATCCTAGAAGAATTAAACTCAGTCAGGAGCAAGGAACGAGGAAATCATGGAAGCGACGTAACTAAAGTAACGGAGTCACCAGTATCCAATGTCGCTGCACCTGCCTCATGCCAATCTTCTCAACCTCCATGCAGCTTGGAGAAGGAGACCGAGAACCAGTCTACCATGAGCCAGGTAACACTCATCCCCAATACATTAAAGATACCTGATGTGAACATACCAGTTTTCGTGGACCAAGAAAATAGCTCTGTAAATGAAGTAAATCGGGTTGGGTTGGTTGATGAGGAGATGTTTCTGCAAGTAATACAGGATACCGAGAACACTATGATGGAGAGAGAAATAAGTGGAGTTCAAATGGGGCTAAATCCGAAAAAGTATAATGTATTGAACACTAGACAAGGAACATGGAAGAGAATGGCTAAAAACAAACCCAAAAAGGAGAGGGAGACGAATGATATTGCCAATAGACAAACAAAGCGAAATGGTTCACTTTTTTCTGAGGGACAGGAGATACAAGGTGATGGAAGTGAGGCTGTTTTAAAAAAACTGAAAATGAATGATCTGAACACTCAGATTCATGACAATGAAGAGGCGGCCGGGGGTTATTTCCCCGGTTGCCTACCACAATGAGTCTGCTGAGTTTCAATTGTCGGGGTTTGGGGAGTACCCTGGCAATTACTAAAATAAAGCGATTGCTACAATCGCATACTCCCTCTATCCTCTTTCTAATGGAGACTAGGGTGTCTGAGGATAGAATGTGTTTTATTAGATCAAGTTTGGGGTTTAATAAAGGTTTTAATGTTAGAAGGGTACTCGGAGGTGGTGGACTAGCTTGCATGTGGAAAGATGAAATGGATTTAAAGTTGTTATCCTTCTCGACCCATCACATGGATTTTACAGTGACATTTAAAGATACTCCTCCATGGTTTCTTACATGTTTTTATGGGTGGCCAGAGCGACATCTCAGACATAGATCATGGAACCTCCTGAGAAAGATAAACTTCCCACTGCGGACAAATTGGATGGTAGTAGGGGATTTCAATGAGATTCTTATGCAATCCGAAAAGGTTGGCGGAGTGCCAAGACATGAGTCAGCCCTAAATGAGTTTCAAAAAACTCTAACTGAATGTGGACTCTCAGATTTAGGATACACAGGTTACCCTTTTACATGGGACAATGGCAGACAAGGAGCAGCGTTTATAGAGGAAAGACTTGACAGATGTGTTGCTTCCAGAGATTGGATCCAGAAGTTTGACCATGCAGGTGTCA
This sequence comes from Excoecaria agallocha, assembly GCA_037975025.1. Taxonomy (NCBI): domain Eukaryota; kingdom Viridiplantae; phylum Streptophyta; class Magnoliopsida; order Malpighiales; family Euphorbiaceae; genus Excoecaria; species Excoecaria agallocha. Next base: position 832,998 of record CM075807.1, on the reverse strand, counting down.
GACACCTATTGAAGGCAGGATCGGATCACTTACCCATTCTAGTTAATTTTGAACCCTACACTATACCTTATAACCCCAACCGCAGGTTCAAATTTGAAAGTGCATGGAGTAGAGATCCTGGCTGCATCCAAACCATCTCAGAGGCATGGGTCAATGGAAATGGGTGGGCCGACAACATAGACAGGTGCAGATCCAAGCTACAAGCCTGGAGTAAAATGACCTTCAAAGCAATATCAACAAAAAGGGAAAGGGTAGTAGATGAGATAAAGAAACTGGGTATCAAAACCGATGGGGCATCACTACAACTAAGAGCAAACTTAAAGAAGGAACTAGCGGAACTGTCTCTTAGAGAGGAAATGAAATGGCAACAAAGATCTAGAGTGCTATGGTTAAAAGAAGGAGACAGGAACACCAAATATTTTCATGCTTCAGCCTCAAGGAGGAAACAAGTTAATAGAATTGAGAGCTTATTAAAGGAAGATAATTCAGTTTTGAAAGATGCAGAACTCCATGATCATATCATCGACTTCTATTCAACTCTCTTCTCTTCCAATGGATTACAAGTGCAGCCCAGGGATCTCAATTTCGTCCAACCAAAAATCACAACGGAAATGAGGGACAAACTAGATCAGCCCTTCTCAGCAGAAGAGGTACTCCAAGCGGTCAAGATGATGCATCCACTTAAGGCTCCAGGTCCAGATGGATTTCCGCCTTTGTTCTACCAGAAGTATTGGAGCACTGTGGGGGATGAAGTGACTAAGGTAGTCTTGGAGATGTTGGAAAACGGAAACATCCCGCCTCAAGTTAACCATACCCATATTTGCCTAATCCCAAAAGTTAAAGATCCAAAACTCATCTCGGAATACAGGCCTATCAGCTTATGCAACGTGGTATGCAAGATTGCTACAAAAGTTTTAGCCAACAGACTGAAATACTTGATGGGGGATATCATTGATCCAACTCAAAGCGCTTTTGTCCCTGGCAGGTTGATCACTGACAATGCTCTTATTGCCTGTGAAGTCTTTCATCATATGAAGAGCGGAGGAACAGGGAGGCGAAAGATTATGTCCCTAAAGCTAGATATGGTCAAGGCGTATGACAGAGTGGAATGGTCCTTTTTATCAGCAATGATGGGGAAACTTGGCTTCTCGGAAAGGTGGAACAAGACAGTAATGAAGTTTGTGTCAACAGCTACCTACTCGGTCCTTATTAATGGTAATCCAATGGGTTGCATCACTCCCACTCGAGGCCTTCGTCAAGGGGATCCTCTATCTCCTTATCTTTTTCTTATTTGCACAGAAGGCCTCACTGGTTTGCTCAACTCGGCAATTAACTCAAAGTCTCTTCATGGGATCCGTATATGTAATGGGGCTCCTTCAATTTCTCACCTGCTTTTTGCTGATGATAGTATCCTATTTTGTCGAGCTTCAATTGCAGAAGCAAATGCAGTTTTAAATATCCTACAGCAGTATGAATCTCTCTCGGGACAAAAAGTCAACCTCAAAAAGTCTGAAGTCGCATTCAGCTCAAGTGTTAACACTGGTCTAAAGGATACCATTACAAACTTCTTAGGAGTGAAAGAAACGGGCCATCATGAATTATACTTGGGCCTTCCAACGGTGGTGGGGAGATCCAAAAAAATCCTATTTTCGAAGATCAAAGACAGACTATGGCAAAGACTTGCGGGTTGGAAGGAGAAATTTCTCTCATGGTCGGGGAGAGAGACACTAATCAAAGCAGTGGCTCAGGCGATCCCTACGTACATCATGCAATGTTTTCTCCTACCATCCGGTTTTTGCCTTGACTTACAGGCGATGATTTGTCGATTTTGGTGGGGCCACAAATCACAGGAGCGCAAGATGCACATGTGCAAGTGGAGTCAATTATGCAAACCAAAGGCAGAAGGAGGCTTGGGATTTCGAGACTTTGAAGCATTTAATTTAGCCTTACTAGCTAAACAAAGTTGGAGGCTGATCACCATTCCAGATTCTCTTTTAAATAAAGTTCTTAAGGCCAAATACTACTCGAAGTGCAATTTTTTTGAAGCCACCACCGGGTCTAATCCTAGCTACACATGGCGAAGCATCCTGGCTGGAAGAGAAGTGTTGAGATCAGGATCCTATTGGCAGGTTGGTAACGGGTCAAATCTCAATATTTGGAAGGACAGGTGGATTCCTCAACCATCTACTTTCAAAATTATATCGCCTTGCATCAACTCTCATGCTGAGGTCACAGTAGCCTCTCTTATTGATCATGAAGGGAGCACTTGGAAATGGGATGTATTACAGAAGATATTCCTTCCAGTCGATGTGGAACGCATTAAGAAGATACCAATAGGACTAGCAGGGAGAGAAGACAGATTGGTTTGGTTCTACCATCACACAGGGCACTATATTGTCAAAAGTGGCTACAGGCAGGCCTTGAAAATAAAACATAATGGATCAGCTAGCTCGGATTCAAATAATCAGCAACAAAGCTTCTGGAAAAAACTATGGAATCTCCATATCCCACCCAAAATTGCTAACTTTTTGTGGCGTGCTTCTCTTCAGGTGCTCCCAGTCCAAGAGCTTATTCATCTTCGAATAAATACTGTCTCTCCTGGGTGTCAACGCTGTGGTGAAGTAGAGTCAGTCATGCACCTATTAAAGGAATGCTCATTTGCGAAAACAACATGGGACTTTGCAGGCTTTTCTTCCCTTCAACAGTCTAGTGTCTCCTGTTTCAAAATATGGCTCTCTGATGCATTAGACACACTCACGATGAATGCTTCTACTTTCTTTATCTTCATCTGTTACCAACTGTGGAGTGCAAGGAACAAACTATTCCATGAGGACAAAATCCTTAATAGTTCTCAGGTGGTTTTCGCAGCAAAACACCTTAAAGACGAATTTCTTGCTGTATCTGTCAGAGGAAAAGATGGTACTGGACCTCGAGAGTTGATCAAGATGGCGTGGACTCCTCCTACAATCAATGCTGTTAAACTAAACGTGGATGCTGGCAACATCAACACTGATACAATTGGCTTGGGGGCGATTCTTAGAGATGCTCAAGGTACAGTTCTAGCCTGCGGTCAAAAATCCATACTGGGTACGTGGGATGTCGCAACTTCAGAAGCTTTAGCTTTAGTTTTTGGCCTCTCTATGGCTTATGATTTGGGCTTTCTTTGTATTATTGCTGAATCAGATTGTAAACGAATCATTGATAGTCTGATAAATCATGAGGAGATTAGGACAGGTCTAGGGAATATTCTGGAGGATTGCCGTTTACTGAGCAAGAAATTTCAGTCTTGCAACTGGGCTTTCACTCACAGATCAGGTAATAGAGTGGCCCACGCTCTGGCCAAAAGCTGCTCTAATTTTCCTACGTCCTTCATATGGAGAGAGGACTTTCCTCTTCATATTTCCAAATTGGCTTGTACTGATGTAATCTCCCTGCAAGTTTAATGCAATATTATTATTTTCAAAAAAAAAAAAATATGCACGGCTTTTCTGATAATATACTTATTGCGAATTCGGAACTTCTTAATTCTCATTCGTTAATCATAATTTTATATGAAATGGGTATTGAAAATATTTGACGGTTATATTAATTCGGGTTCGACTAAAAGCCGATAAAAGCCTGGGGCCTGGGTTTGCCTGAACTTGTACAGCCATTGCCATGTTCTTCCCCTTCAAGTGTTTGACAGTTGCTTCCCGCCTTAACCATACCTGTACCTTACAGTCCTCATTCCACCAATTCAAGTCCCAAACTCACCAAACTCTTCATTCTCTGCTAGAGACATGTTCCTCCATGAATCAACTGAAGCAAATCCATACCCATCTCATCCTTAATGGCATCGCTAATGAAACTCTCACAATCAGCAAGTTAATATCTTTCTGTGCTGTTGCTGACACAGGCAATCTTGACTATGCTCAGCTTGTATTTGATCGATTTCAAAATCCCAATAAATTCATGTATAATAGTCTAATTAGGGGTTACTCCAGTAGTGATGTTCCAATAAAGTCGCTAACTTTTTATCGCCAGATGATTGATTCGGGTCTTTCTCCGAATGAGTTCACTTTCCCTTTTGTGCTCAAGGCTTGCGCTTCCAAATCGGCGTACTGGCTGTCCTTGCTCGTCCATGGTCATGTGGAAAAGTTGGGCTTTGGCTCTCATGTTTGTGTGCAAAATGGGTTGATAAATGTGCATGTTACTTGCGGTTCTATACGCTTTGCCCGCAAATTGTTTGATACTATATCTGAAAGGACTTTAGTTTCTTGGAATTCGATTATTGGTGGGTACTCCAAAGCGGGTTGGTCCGGAGAAGCTTTTTTATTGTTCAGACAGATGAGAGAAGTGGGAATGGTGCCTGATGAGTTTACTTTAGTTAACTTGCTTATGGTCTGTTCAGATAGCTGTGATATAGATTTGGGCAGATTTGTGCATTTGTATATCGAGGTTACAGGGATGGAGATGGATATAATCTTGAGAAATGCCCTTCTAGATATGTATGCTAAGTGTGGGCATTTGCAGTCAGCTGAAAAAGTTTTTGAGCGAATGCCTAATAGAGATGTCGTCTCTTGGATTTCTATGATTACTGCATATGCTAAACATGGACGCATTGAATTTGCTCGGCGAAAATTTGAGCAGATGCCACTGAAGAATGTTATTTCTTGGAATTCAATGATTTCGTCTTATGTTCAAGGAGGTCAATGCAGCGAAGCTCTAGATTTGTTCCATGAGATGCATAATTTGGGGAGTGTTGCCCGATGAGGCTACACTGCTTTGTGTTCTTTCAGCCTGTAGTCAAACTGGTGACTTAGTCATGGGGAAAAAAATCCATGATTTCATATGCAGCAAGAGTGGCATATCTACTAGTGTTACCATACAAAACTCACTTATAGACATGTATGCAAAGTGCGGCGCCCTTAGGATAGCCAAATATGTCTTTAACAAGATGCCAAATAAGAATTTAGTGTCTTGGAATGCAATTATTGGGGCCCTTGCATTACATGGTTGCGGATTAGAAGCTGTCCAGCTTTTTGAAAACATGCAAGCTGAGGGCATTTCACCTGATGAGATAACCTTCACGGGATTGCTTTCTGCTTGCAATCATAGTGGTCTCTTAGATATTGCACGCCATTACTTTGACAGAATGAGCTCTGACTATGGGATTGTACACGAAATTGAGCACTATGGATGCATGGTTGATCTTCTTGGGCGAGGAGGCCACTTGGGTGAAGCAGTTAGGATCATACAGAAAATGCCAATGAAACCTGATATTGTAATTTGGGGGGCCTTGCTAGGTGCCTGTAGAACCCATGGAAATGTTGAGATTGGAAAACAAGTTGTAAAACAGTTGTTGGAGTTGGAACTGTGCAGTTCAGGGGTTTATGTGCTTCTCTCAAACTTGTATGCTGAAACTGGAAGATTGGAAAAGGCCAAGAACATGCGAAAACTAATGGATGACCATGAAATCATCAAGAGCAGAGCAATTAGCACGGTTGAAGTCGAGCCATACTTGTAAATCTATGGTTGATGACAATAGACTTGAGATTTCTAGTGACGTATACTCCTTGCTTAACCAGTTATCTGATCATCTAAAGTCAGTAGGCTATTTAAGCAACACCTCAAGTCTCTGTTCTTACAGGAAATATAGTGGCAGAAAGTTCTATCACTACGGTGTGACAATAAACAAGATAAACTGTTGCTAAATGTAAGTACATTAACACAGGATCATTTTTTACTGAAATTTGGTTATATTCTAAATATCTTTCCTATATGCTGAAATTTGGACGGGTAATGCAGATCAACTGGAAAGAGTGTCAAATGATGAAGAATCAGAAAACAATCTGATTTGAAATATACTTTTTTTCCACAATTTGAGATTATGGCAGTGGAACAACCTTCTGCAGAAGTTGCAAAATTGGGTTCCACTGTACGTGAAATTCAGTGTTGTTGACGATTTTCCCTTCCTAATATTTAGTCACTTTATAGTTAATTAGCTGTTTATCAAATTATTTCATCCCATTCATTTATATATATATATATATAAGAGTCGCTGAAACGGTGGCGTTTGAGCTTGGACTTTTTCGTAATCTAACTAATCTCACCTACTCCCTCGCCCATTTCACTTACCCAACTCCTGCTCGCATCAGCAGTCATTGCCGAACAAGCATCGGGGGGTCAACAACAAATATTTAACGCTCCCTCTCCTCTACATCGTAATTATCGGGATATGGGGCCGCCGGCGAAAATTGCACCATCGATGCTGTCATCGGATTTTGCCAATTTAGCATCAGAGGCTGCACGCATGCTCAATTGCGGCGCTGATTGGCTACACATGGACATCATGGTACGTCTCACTTCTCTTTCTTTTTATTTTCTACTTTTTTTATTAGTGTTAGCAATATATGATTATTGGGCGCGGATTTTTCCGAATTTTGATTTAGGGTTTCTCTAATTCTGTGCAGGATGGGTATGTTTGATAGCTTTGCAGCTATCAATTTGGATTTTTAAAATTCTGGTTCTCTTTCTCTGCTCATATATTCTCATATGTTGATAAATTTATTAATTCTTACTGAGCATTTTCTATTGCAGCTCATTAATTTGTGATGTTATGTATATCTATCCTGGTAAAGCATCAATCTTTTATCAACTAATCCACTCCATTAAGGGATTAGAAAACAAAATTGAATTTGCTTTGTGCAAGTTTTAATATGTGGACTATAAGTTTTGTCCAAAAGAACATATTGAACACGTGGAAAGATGTAAAATGGAGATTCTTTGAAAGTGTTTTTGGTTGAAGAATTTATGATTTTTGGGAATTGAAAGTAAGATATAGTCTTTGGTGAGTGACATGGGATTTAAGGCAAAATAGCTCAATTGCTTTGCAATGAGCAACTGTTGTGCTAGATATATGATGTGATGTTGAATAATATATGGTCTGAAAACTGGCCTATAGGTTCTCTCTCTCTCTCTCTCTCTCCCTCTCTCTTTTATTTTTTCCATATCCGTTTTTATATTCTTATTAAGATGAGACAAACCTTTGTGTCGTCTCTCAATGATTCTTCTGTTTCTTTTCCCCTTATGTGCGTGCATTTCATGCCCATTTTCTTGCAGGCATTTTGTCCCCAATCTAACCATCGGTGCTCCAGTAATTGAGAGTTTGAGAAAACACACAAAGTAACATCCTACATCTTTTATCCTTTTTACTTTGCTTTGTCCTTTTAGCACTCGTATAATTCTGAATCTTATTCCAGCACATTTTACTTTTAATTCAAGAATACATTTTATTTTTTTATATACTATGGAATTTGGATCCAAAAAAATTAGGTTTAATACATATAAAAGCACCTGAACTTGATTTTGTAATTGTAATTCTCAATTTTACAAATAATAAAAACATAATGACAAAAATCTAGAGAGAAAAATAAGATTTTGATGATATCAGAATTATATGTGCAATGAAAAGTCGTGCAAGAGAGAAATTTAAGATATTTTTTCCTTTATCTTGTCCCATTCCATTCTTAATTCCTATATAATGTGGTTGCTCTGTCACAGAGCGTATTTGGATTGCCACCTTATGGTCACAAATCCTCTTGATTATGTTGATCCAATGGCCAAAGCTGGTGCTTCTGGATTTACATTTCACATTGAGGCATCTAGAGGTTGGTTTTGCTCTACAAATTAAATGTGTTCGTGGCTGAAATTTAAGGACCTTCCTATTTGTCCACTGTAACTTTCTCTTATGGAAGGTCTGTGCGGTGCAATTTGCAGAAAATTGGGGGGAACTGATACAAAAAATCAGGTCCAAGGGAATGAGGCCTGGTGTCTCATTGAAGCCTGGAACTCCTGTAGAAGACATTTATCCTTTGGTATAGACCTTTTCTCTTATCTATTTCATAAAATAAATAATGCTGGTTGTTTTATTTGCAACTTTTTTTTAAGTTGATGGAGTTGATTGTGTATCTAAGGATGATGTTCTTCCATGGGATACATAATAGAGGTTACTTTAACATGCAGGTTGAATGTGAAAATCCAGTAGAAATGATCCTCGTGATGACTGTGGAACCTGGATTTGGTGGACAAAAGTTCATGCCAAGCATGATGGATAAGGTGCCATGATATTTTTCTCTTTTTCTTCCTTCCCGTTTCATGCAGTGATTACCATGTTTTCCTTATTGACTTACCTTGCTTTATTTCCTGTTATCAGGTAAAGACATTGAGGAAGAAGTATCCATCACTTGATATAGAGGTGAGCTAATCTCTGTCTTGCTGCCCATAAGTTATCCTTGTGGCACTTCTGCAGTTAACTTCCTGATTACTTGGCCTTTTTGGGGAAGCCATTCTGTAATTTGCTTACTAGTTGCAGCTCGTGATTTAGTTTCTGCTTCTACTTGTGTTCTTAAGAATGAAAAACATTTTGGTAATGGGATAGCAGGAACTTAATTTAAACTTGAAAACAGATAAAAGGAGCTCTTGATGACTTTCAAATGCATTTTTTAATTTTGCCTTGGCATTGTCATGATGCTGGTAAATTGTTTTCCTGGCGTAAACATTTCTGAGGGCTGAATGTTGAATGATATTTTCTTGTTTGATCCCTGGTGTAAACCTTTTCGTATGTCAGTTTCTTCATTCTATTTTGGTTTGCCACTTTGCCTCTCGTTTTGTTTATTTTATGTGTTGGCAATTGAATCTCAGAAAAGGAGGAAGATCAATGCCTTTTTGGTTTCTTGCATGTATATATAATTTGCAGGTGGATGGTGGTTTAGGGCCATCAACAATTGACATAGCTGCTTCAGCGGGGGCAAACTGTATAGTGGCAGGAAGTTCAGTGTTTGGAGCCCCTGAGCCAGCTCATGTTATATCACTTATGAGGAAGAGCGTGGAGGAAGCTCATAAAAACAATTGACAAAGCCTGGATTCTCAGCAGCATACGTCCAAAGACTGTACACTTTTCAATTTTATTTTCTGTTTTGAGTCTTGGTTCACTTAAATTCTTGTATTAACTTATATCCTGATTTAACTCTGGAAAAGGATATGCGGCTTTGTACAATAATAAGAAGAATGGAAGACCTTTGCGAAGGTCAAAATGGAATTTATACATGTGAAATTGTGTGGCCAAATCCTTTCTTGGTTCTTACAGAAAAATTAAATTTCCAATATATATATATTTTTGTAGAATACTTGGCATTGCAGCATACAAATAATTTTATAATTAGTTAGTGATTTTATACAAAAGATAATTTTCTAAATTTATTCAAAATTCACAAGACAAGTTGATTTCATTTACAATTATCTCTTTTTGCATACAAATAGTTAGACGTCTGATGGTAAGGCCTGTGCTACCTTTTCATTACTTTATTAATTCCTTCTTTTTTTTCAGATAATTATTATATAGTTCTTAAAAATAATGTTTGTAAGCTGTTCTATTGAGGTATGATTGAAGTGGATAGTCCTTTTCAAAGAAATGACAGGAAAATTGACCGAAGGCAGTACTTTTGAGGACATTATTGGTCCTTGTGCTTGTAAAATTGCAATGTTTATTCATCTTCATCCTCACTTTTCTGCCTGAACTTTACTTTGCTTTTCCTTGTAACACTGTTCTTGAATATTAAACTGGATCACAAAAATTCTCCAACTTAATTTATATAAGTCTGCCTTTAGATTTGCTAATCAAGCAATGTATGATCTGCTTGTTTCTTACATTATCTGTTTGTTACATGCTCCTCTATATCTCTGCTTTGCAATTTAATTATGGTTTTATCAGTTATTTTATAAAATATATATAAATTCAAACAGATAGAGAGGCAATTGATAATCAGAACGCATAAATTTTTTTAATCAATTCTTTCAGCTTGGATAAGGCCTATATATGTCCAAATCAAGAATGAATGCAAAAAGATTTCATCTTTAATAATTAAAATATATAAATTCATAAAATATGGTTTCCAATTGATTTTAAGTATGTAGAATGATGTGCCAGTTCATGAATGGCATAATGGTGAGTGGATAATTAATTGGCTATGAAGATTAATGTACATGCTCAGGAGGAGTCAAGTCAGCACCTACCAATTCATTTAATTTAACAAGTCAAAATCATTTTTAAGTGAAGGAAATTTCACAATAATGAAATGAAAAGATCTAAATTTTATTTTATATACTTATAAATCGGTGAATGTATCAAAGATACTGTACGTGCCAACCTAAAATCTCCAAACATATCTAACTCAAATAATTTAGATTTAATTCTGTCTCTAACCTGTTCATATGCTATCATCCACATTGTGAGCTTTTGTTTGCCGGTTGTTGAGTTCACTGTTCCAGTCCAATAAGAAAGGATAAGAGTTGGCTACTCTAAATTTATGGATATTATTTAATTAAACAATGTCTCTAGTCATGTTCAGAATGTAAATTAAAATTCTGTAAATCAAAAAGAAAATTCGAAATGCAAACATGCTTATTGCAAATGATAATTAAAAAAAAATTAGAAGAGGAGAATATTTTTAAATTTTTAAAATTATTTAATACGAATTTAAATTAATTAAATCAGTAAATTCAAATATTGAATAGTATATAAATTACTTAAAAAAAAAACACTATTATGCCATGGATTACAGAGGAGCTAATAATAGGGACCTACCATTGGTGATGACAACCTTGCAATGGCCAAAAGTGATGATTGTGGGAGAGGAAGTTTCTTAGTAATGACAATGGCAAACTTTGTAATGTAAATCCATCAATAAAATACAGTCAAAGATACTATTAGAAATATCGTCTGCATTTCACAAGGCCTTTAAGGATCTAATTTGAATTATTTAGATTAATTAGGATCTATTAACCACAACATCCACACATAATTGTGATTATAATTTTGTATAATTGTGTCTTTGCTGGTCGTTGGGTTTTACTATTTACTCTTGCCAACTACTTATGTTCTCTCTATTATTCTGCCATTGACTATAATTTAAGGACAAAATCATTGTAGTCATAGACATTAATTCTAATTATAATATATTCATTCTAATTACTTAATATCCTCATTCTATTTAAGTAAGAAATTTTCATAATAATTGTCTGATTTAAGTATGCAAATTTCGAATTCACAATACTGTAAATGGTTGCAAAATTTCCACGAATTGTGCATTCATGCACTAACCTAAATCCTCTTCTTCCCCACTTTATACACACACACATAAATATATATATAATTTGTTGCATAATTCAAGTTTATACATATTTATTTAAAAACTAATTTAATTAATAAACTTTCCTCTCTAAGGATGAGATGTGATGATATAAATCTTTTTTTTTATTTGAAATTTTTGAATTCGAGGGTTGGATATATAATATTTTTTAATATTTGAAAAAAATATTTTTATACTACTTATCTGTTCAATATAAATATAAATTTATCGAATTCAATATTGAATAGTTATATTAAAAATACATATTATTGATATACTAAAAAATCAATTCATAATTTATAAATACAAAATTGATTGTTGAAATTATTGTTTCAATTGATCTAAATATAAAAGTAGCATAGATAAGAATTTCCCATATCCCTTTAGAGACATTTCACCAACAAATTTAATCTCTATTGAAAGTTTTCGAATTCGAATTTTCACTTTTATTCTCCTTTATAACAAAATAATAAAAAAAAGAAGGAATTTTCACTAAAACATAAGAAAAAGCTGCTAATGAAAGGTGAGGAAGGAGAACCTCATAACTCAATTATTGATAAAATTATGATGAACCCACAAAGCTTTATAACAACTAGAAAACTTAGAAGGCAGATCTTGCTTACAAGCAATGGGCCAACAGCAAATGCACATTCATTTGGAAAATTTCAAACAAATTATTAAAACAAAAAGGCTAATGAAATGTTGGTACGAAAATGTACAAGTAGATGTACTCTTTTCTTTTACTTTACCTTAAAGAATTTTCAATTTTTTTTATTATTATTTAAACTTTAAAGCATGTGATGCCCATTCAATAATACGCAATAGTCGCATACTGATTGCTATATTTTTCTCATCTCCACTGTTTTCCCTTTCCGTTGCCGGAATTTTTACATTTTTATTAATTCTCGTATAATTAATTCAAATTATGTTGGTGTATAAAGCATATTTAAATACATAAAAAAATATTAATTTTTATTATAAATTTATTCGGTGCAAATCTGAATTAATTGGGAATGTAAGTTTTTTTATCCTAAATCAACCATAGCAAAAGAATCTAAAAATTAATGAAAAAAAATAGAAAGGGAAATGGGAAATAAAGCAAAGAGTAAAAGGAGGAGCATGGCTTTTGTTTTGGCATGGAATTGCAATTGCCCATAAAATAAAACAAATGAATGGCGTGGCTAAGATACAATGCATGACTTGTGCATTAAGAAATGGGTTGAACCAGAGCCGGTTCCAGACCAGACCAGACACTGAACCACGGATCTGATTACGCAATTTCTTTGTCTGCTTGTTGGATTTTAATATTAATTCTTTTTTTCGGAACTCATTTCCACGTGTTTTCCTATATTCGCTGCTACGGAGCTCCCATTTTCCATGCTTTTCTGCCACGTTTCCCCCTTCTTCTGCTTCCCAAAATGCCCCTCTTTTTCACTTATTATTATTTCTCCATATATATATATATATATATATATATATATATATTACTTTCACGAACTTTCTGTTGTTTTAGAAATTTCAATGGCCGGTTTGTCTTTGAAGTGGATGAGACTTGTCACTGACTTTAAAGCTATGGTTTTTGTTAGTATTAGTATTATTATTATCGGGAAATGGTTCACGGTTTACCTCTTTTCATTGCCCAATTTCATATCACCTCATAGAATTAAATTAGATTTTGGATTCTGGACCAGCTACAGCTTTTAAATTTTTAAATATTCAAAATTAAAAATTAAATTATCCTAATCCATTTAATTAATGTCACTATATTTGATGTCATAATCATTATCTTAATTTATTACAGAAATTAAACAGGAACATAATAAAAATAAATAAACATATAGTATAGTGCAAATAAAATACATTTGTTTTTCAATGTGTTAATTAAGATTGGCCTACATAGATATATTTGGGAATGCATAATTCACCGCTTTTGAAACATGTTGAACTATGAATTGCCATTTATGGAAGGTTCATCATTCAAGATAGTGGGTTTCATCTCATCTGCCACCATGCATTCAATTTAATTTCACGTGAAACTCTAATTTCTTTCGTCACTCACTCACTCACTCACTCACTTCAATATCAATTCCTACATCAAACAGAAATCTATCAATCCATGTCGGAATCAAAATACTATGGGAATCAACGATGGAAACCATTTATTCAAACTAAGACAAAAATTTAAGTTTGTGCAAATGGCATTTCTAGATTTATAAATAAATTCTAATAAATACTAGTTGCGCTATAAATAACTATTATATAACATTAATAGTTTGAGTTATTTAATACAATCTAATCGGATATTATATAAAAAATCTTATCAGTAATAAATGAACTCTCTAAACTCGCATTATTCTTTTTAGATATTCTCCATAAAATGTGTCTAAAAGCAATATAATTAATAAAATTATATACCGATCCCTAATAAAAAAATAAAATAAAATTAGATATTTATAAAGATTTTAGAAAATTTGAATTGTCTAACAATGACTTAATATTTGAATCTCTACACACGTAATTTCCCAATTCGCAGCAAATCAAAGTATTAGGAGCTAATATTAATTGCAACAATGCAGTGGCATTTACAAAACAATTCTACTTTATAAACATGAAATTATTCTAACAATTATTCCTTAACACGAATTATCAAATTACATCATAAATAAATTAAGGTGCAGATCTGAATCATATGAGGAGATAATTACAAGTATTTTTAAGTAGAGAACATTTAAATTAGCATAATTTGGTTATTATTGGGCAACAGCCATGCTTACATCGATCAAAGTCAAAGTAAAACTTTTGAATATTTATGCGAATCTGTGTGTGTGTTTATCCTTTTTTCTACAAGAAACCAAACACTAGAAATTTTGATTAAGCATCATCATTAGTGTTTAATTAATCTTTTTGTTCATTTTGAAGAAAGCTTTGATCATAAATGACAAAAAGGTTTTACGGTAATTCTAGTTTACCAGCGGGTCCAGTAGTGATTTTCCGGCCAACTTTGCTCTTAGGAATTTTCTATACACGTTCTTCTCCATCACCGGAATCTGTTGTAGTCATCAACACTCGACGTTCTTCTCCGTCACCAGAATAAACATTTCTCTTTCTTTTTGCTTCACCAATTTACCTTAGAGGTTGGTATGTATATATACTCTTCTTTAAGCTAGTCAATGTATTATTATTATTATTATTATTATTATTATTATTATTATTATTATTATTATTATTATTATTATTATTATTATTATTATTATTATTATATGCACAATATAGCTTTGAGAGTTGCTTTCATGGTCACTAGGTTAGCTGGTGATTGGAGCAAACATTTGTGGTTGAGGTTTTAGATTATTTTTTAGATTTTGGATTCTGGACCAGCTACAGCTTTTAAATTTTTAAATATTCAAAATTAAAAATTAAATTATCCTAATCCATTTAATTAATGTCACTGTATTTGATGTCATAATCATTATCTTAATTTATTACCGAAATTAAACAGGAACATAATAAAAATAAATAAACATATAGTATAGTGCAAATAAAATACATTTGTTTTTCAATGCGTTAATTAAGATTGGCCTATATAGATATATTTGGGAATGCATAATTCACCGCTTTTGAAACATGTTGAATTATGAATTGCCATTTATGGAAGGTTCATCATTCAAGATAGTGGGTTTCATCTCATCTGCCACCATGCATTCAATTTAATTTCACGTGAAACTCTAATTTCTTTCGTCACTCACTCACTCACTCACTTCAATATCAATTCCTACATCAAACAGAAATCTATCAATCCATTTCGGAATCAAAATACTATGGGCATCAACGATGGAAACCATTTATTCAAACTAAGACAAAAATTTAAGTTTGTGCAAATGGCATTTCTAGATTTATAAATAAATTCTAATAAATACTAGTTGCGCTATAAATAACTATTACATAACATTAATAGTTTGAGTCATTTAATACAATCTAATCGGATATTATATAAAAAATTTTATCAGTAATAAATGAACTCTCTAAACTCGCATTATTCTTTTTAGATATTCTCCATAAAATGTGTCTAAAAGCAATATAATTAATAAAATTATATACCGATCCCTAATAAAAAATAAAATAAAATTAGATATTTATAAAGATTTTAGAAAATTTGAATTGTCTAACAATGACTTAATATTTGAATCTCTACGCACGTAATTTCCCAATTCACACCAAATCAAAGTATTAGGAGCTAATATTAATTGCAACAATGCAGTGGCATATACAAAACAATTCTACTTTATAAATATGAAATTATTCTAACAATTATTCCTTAACACGAATTATCAAATCACATCATAAATAAATTAAGGTGCAGATCTGAATCATATGAGGAGATAATTACAAATATTTTTAAATAGAGAACATTTAAATTAGCATAATTTGGTTATTATTGGGCAACAGCCATGCTTACATCGATCAAAGTCAAAGTAAAACTTTTGAATATTTATGCGACCGCCATTATCTAATATAAATACACCATCCAATCCAATTCTACATGACTATGTGTGTATATAAATTAAACACCGTCCACTCTGATTGTGTTATGGTAAAAATAGAATTCAAAGTCGCAAGCTTTTTGTACCCATTACTAATAATAGATTAATAATAACAAATTATTGTAGTGAGTTTTTTTTTTTGACTCAATGCAGATCCTTTTTTTCCATTTTTTATATTTTAAATATTGATGTTAATTAATGATTTTTTTAGTTCAATAAAAACTTTAATAATTCACATTTTGAGGGAAACTGAGGAATTATAAAAATATGCTAAATGTTTTTGTAAAATAAAAATATGCTAAATGTGCTATAAGTTTATATTTATTTATTTATGGACTCAATCAATAATATGCAATTTTTATTTTTGGAAAATAAAATTATTATTTAGTTTGTTAACTAAAAGTAAGACCAATTATAGGAAACAAATTTTGATTTTTGAAAAAAAAAAGAAAGAAAATGGTCCAAAAAGCCACCAACCCCTAGTCCCAATTTGTGTAATAAGGTGAGGAATGGAGGGGCAATTATTGAAAAGGATACTAACATGCATACATTAGCTGTCTCCAACATTTTACAGGCTGGCAAGCCCTGCCCACTGATCTATGAAAGGCAACTTCTTTTCATTAAACGGCAAATCATACGTGGCAACCAGGTACAGATTCCAACACTCTCTCGCTCTCTCCTCCTCCTATATAAACCCCTTCTTCTCTGTCCCCCATCTGCAAAGAATCAAAGATGCAAACTTTTTAACATATTAACTGTTAAAAATCTTAAAAGTTTCAATCCGTAACGAAATTAATCAAATGGGGATTTGCAGTTCTTGTGAATCTACCCATGTCGCCACTGCAAAATTGATCCTACAAGATGGGAGGTTACAGGAATTCTCGTATCCAGTGAAGGTTTCTTACGTTCTTCAAAAGATCAATCCTACTTATTTCATCTGCAACGCCGATGAAATGGAGTTTGACGATGTTCTTTCGGCCATTAATGACGATGAAGAGCTCCAACCAGGACAGCTCTATTTCGCTTTGCCGTCAAATAGGCTAAAGCATCCTTTGCAGCCGGAAGAAATGGCTGCATTGGCCGTCAAAGCTAGCTCCGCCTTGATGAAAAGTAATAAAGGAGCCGAAAAATGTGGGTGTCGCCGGAAACCGGTGCTTTCCGGTGAATTTGATGGGAAATCTAGAAGGTTAGCAAATGGTGGCGGTGGCGGTGGTGGTAATGGTGGGAGGATGAGAAGAGACGGTGGAGGCGGTAGAAAATTTACGGCGATGTTAAGTGCAATACCAGAGTAGGGGTAGTTTAGGAAATGAGTGAAGGGTATAAGTGTAAATACAGTAGGATTTTGGTGTTTGGCGATGTGTACGTTACTTGATTATTCAATATTCATGGCTGGCCGTCGAACATTTATGGGTCGCATGACAATTTTACCCCTAGATGAGTTGATGAGCTTTTTATATATAAACTATTTTTTATTATTAAAAATGATTGTTCAAGAATGCTATCAAAAATCATAAAAGCTCCATTGATTTGCTGCGTACGTTACTATCCGTCTCAAAATAATTAAATTCAGATTTCCATTATTTTGGTTGCTTTTTCTCAGACCTTTTCTATTATAATTCATATATACCACCACTTGAGGTAATATATATATATATATATATATATATATATATATATATATATATATATATATAATTGGGACATATTAGAAAATCCAAAATGATAATTTATATCTATGAGAATGGACATATTAAATAATTAATAAATTAATTATATTCTTAATGAGAAAAAAAAAGTAGAATAATGTTACTGATGTTGTCTTACATGTACAAAGACGGCAAAATCGGTTAATTACTTATGGGAACACTTGTTACTAAAAATTAAAAAAAAAAAATTAACCATTTGAAAAGGATAAGTGGGATAATGAGATTTGGAAGTATTATAGCAAAAGAACCAAAACTTCCACTTCCTTGTTTTAATGGCAAAAGTTTGTCCAATTCTTGGAATTTTATCTCATAGATCTAATTGAATGGATAAGATAATTATTATTAATTAATATTTATCCAAAATTCATCGAGATTTTATCTTTTTTAATTACACTCTTCATTTTTTATCTGTCACTTTTGTTATTTTTATTTGAATTAATAAATAATAAATAAATTTAAATTTAATATTAAATTACGTAATTAAAATTAAAATATCAAATCTAATTGATTTTAATTTTATTTAAAAAAAATAAATTAAATTATATTAAAAGTCTAAGGCCTTGCTTGGAATGAATGAATTCCATAAAATTTTATGGAATTCATTTGTAATTCCAAATATTTATGCTTGGAATGCAAAAAGAAAAAAGGAATTGAATTCCACAAATTAAATTTCATGGAATTCATTATACCTTCACCAAATTCTATCAAAATAGGTGAAATTTACAAATGAATTCCTTATTTCCAAGGAGCCAAGTATTAAAAGACTATAATACCCTTATATATACTATATTTTTAACGTGTCTTTCACCATTTTTAGTCAATTTTTCAATTAAATATGTATTTTGAACGATTCTTATTCTCTTGTTTCTCAATTTTTTAATCAAATTTATCTGGTTAGTATTTTTCTTTTAGATTTTGTAAATTAAATTTTTTGTATAAAATTAGAAAATCCTAATTTAATAAATTTGTTCATATTGATTGATTTATTGTTTAATTAATCATGAATTGGAATAGTTAGTGCTTTATTTGGTATAATTTTTATAGACATTATTGGCTTTTTTATATGTATTGAATTGAAGTTAAGGATATTTAAGTAAATAAATTAGAAATGAATTTTTTTATTCATTTATTCCAAGTATAAAATTAAGGAATTTATTTTTAATTCTATACATTAATTATTTTATTTCAAGTATAAGAATTCATTTACAAATGAATTTCATGTGTAAATGAATTTTATGTGGAATTCATTTGTAAATAAATTCCACAATTGTAATTCATTTGTTCCAAGCAAGGCATAAGTAAGTGTTTGTTAACCTTGAAAAGGTCGGGATGGAAAAAAAAGAAAATCATTACAACTTTTTCGATATTTTCAAACGTTTATTAAAAAAAATGGATCCTACAATTTTTTTTAACTACCTATATCTTGATATTTCAAGATATGCATATATTGACATTGGATAAAGATATGCATATCTTGATCTTTTTAGATAAAAAAATAACTAAAAATTTGAAGAAAAAAATATTTTTAATTCATACCAAAAAATTTAACAAATGATTTGAAAAAAAATTTGGAATATTTTTCAGTTTTATTTTGAATATTTCATATCTTGATCCGGAAAGTATTACAGCTTTATCTGAAAATTTTTTATTTGGGTCGATTTTATAAACGCTATCTAAAAATAATAGATAAATAAAATTTGAATTTTATTCAATTGACTATTTCATATCTTGATCCGAAAAGTATTTCAGTTTTATCTGAAAACTTTTTATCTGGATCGATTTAACAAACGCTACCTAAAAATGACAGATAAATAAAATTTAAATTTTATTCAAAAATAACAAATAAAAAAAATGAGGAAATACATGCTTTCAAATCAGATTATAAATATAATATAATTTTAAATATTTTACTTTTTGAAATTTATTTGATATAAATTTAAATTAATCCATCAATAAATTAAATTAAAAAGAATTTGCCATATCCCATATTCATGTGGTATGGGCCAATCAAATTAAGTAAAAAGCTACATGAAACGTGGTTAGGGCACCTTGACCAATCAGATTCATTAAATTTTTAGGAGAAGGACAATCAAGAAATGACATGTTGCAAACATCAATACGCGGAACGGGATCAGGAAAAACGACACCATTTTTGAAACTGACATATTTCTATTTTTAATTTATTGGACACTAAATAATCCGCATTTGTACGTATAGATATTAAAATTGACCAAAAATAAAAGTACGTATGGACCAATTTCATTATTAAAAAAATAATAATTTTTTTGTGAAATTAGTTCTAATTTAATACTCCATCCAATTGCTCCACAACAGAATTTGTGGCATATTAAAATGCCAGCTGATAGAATATAGAATATAGAATACATCATAAGCTTAATTAGAATTGGAGAATAAAAGTGATACTTGCTCCGTTCTTTTTTATTAATTATTTTTATTATTTTCATTAAAATTAAAAAATAATAAATATATTTAAATTTAGTATTAAATTGTATAATTAAAATTAAATTATTAAATCTAATTAATTTTAATTTTATTAAAAAAATAAATTAAATTATATTAAAAATTTAAAAATAATAAATAAATAAAATTTAAATTTTACTAAAATAATAACGTATAAAGAATAACGAAAAATCTATAAATGAGTAAGTTGACCGGGATGAAAGTGTTGATGATGATGATGATATTGACAAGGAATAAATGAAACGTTTCAAAATGGGTGTTTGAGTCATTTTCTGTTTGGTTATGACGACGGGGAAAGGTAAAATATGACATTTAGGTCCTTTGTCTCGTCAATTGGAATTTTGCATGTCATGCTTCTATTGACACAGCTGTTGTTATATCTTCTTGCCATCGTGGCATTTATTTGGATAGCCATCGACACATATTCCCCTAGCGGAATAACAATATATTTCAACGGTTCTTTTTTATTAATTATTTTTATTATTTTTATTAAAATTAAAAAATAATAAATAAATTTAAATTTAATATTAAATTATGTAATAAAAATTAAATTATTAAAAATTTTATTAAAAAAATAAATTATATTATATTAAAAATTTAAAAGTGACAGATAAATAAAATTTAAATTTTACTTAAAAATAATAATTAAAAAAAATAAAAAAATAGTAATTAAATAAAAATTAAAATTAAGTCATTATGACATAATTGTTTGAAAAATTAACTTTTTTATTATTTTTATAAAAATTAAAATTTATTAATTAAGTTTAAATTTAATTGATTTTAAATAAATTAATTTTTATTGTAAAAAATTAAATTATATTAGAAAATAATACCATATATTTTAACATATTTAGATCATGATCCAATCCGATCCAATTTATAAAATTTAATGCTATCAAGGCCTAATCGCATCCCTTTGCTACTTATATATATATATATATATATATATATATATATATATATATATATATATATATATATATATATATATATATATATATATATATATATATATATATATATGTTAAAGGTACAAATAAATTTTTAAAATTTAATAAAAAGTATAATTTAGATTTAAAAGTTTCATTTATTACAATATCATCTCTAATATTTTAAAATTAAGATAATTTAACTTTTAAAATAATAGCTAACGCTCAAGCATCTGATACATGTTATCCAAAAATTAGATTAATTTTTTTTAAAGGCCAAATTGCTTTTATTGTTAAATTTTAAGAATAATATTATATCAAATAAAATTTTAAGGATTATAATATTTTTTTTATCAAATATTATAGATTAAATTGTACTTTCAGCGTGTGTATGTATATATATATATATATTGAGAAAAATAGGCAGATGAGCATAATGAGAGACAGCTAGCAGAATCCAATGTCAGGAAAGTAAAGAGAAATTACCAAAAAAAATGTCTGCCCTGCACAATGGCATGAGAAAGGAGAAGCTCACTTTTCTTTTCTGTTTTTTAACCAATTACCATAATTGTGATATATAACAAGTGGGAGTAATTAATTTAATTATAACAACTTATAATTTCTTATTGGAGGGACCATATTATCACCAATTCCACCCTCGCACCTGCTCCCATCCTTATGCTGCGATTTCAAGTACCTGAATTATTTATTTTTTAATACCTAAATAGCTGTTAATGACGTTTTTATTTAAATTTAATTTAGGTAGTAGCCCGATAAATCGAACTATTATCAATCTATATTTTTTCTCTAAATTTGAAATTTTGAGAGAAGAAAAAAATGGACATTTTATAATCATTTAAAAAAGTTTGATGACAAAAAATAATTTTAATAAAAAAATATAAATGCAAGTTTTGCATGGGGTAGGAGAGTTGTGCATGATTTTTAATTAATTTTTTTTCAATAAAATTAAATTTCTGTAGCTAGGTCAAAAGTTGAAACTAAGATGCCAAATTAATAGCTTTCTTACCTAGTGGCTTTTCCTCTATCATTTATCCTTTTTTTTTTTATCATCAGAATATCTTAATGTTTAGAGCTATCTAAACTGAGCTGTACTATTAAGTTGAGGCAATGATTTAATTACTTAATTAATGATTAATTAACTTTATGATCAGACCACATGCTACTCCTTTATTAAAAAGAAAAATTCTTACCACTATATATATCTCTGTCCATACTGTATTGTATGATATAATCATTTAATAAAAAAATAAATAAAATTATATATATACACTGCATTTTTACTAGTTTTTTAATTATTACTATTATTCTTTATTCCACCCATTGTATTTGTATATTCCTCAATTAATAATTGATGGATGAGTGCAACTTGGTGGACAAATTTAACTCTCTAGAATTCAATAATGTGGAATTTGTTGCAATTGACCCAGTTGGTCACAGTTAGTACCAAACAAGGAAAAACATATCAGGCCATGGAATCCATGTAAAACAATATCTGCCCATTTATTTATGCTCTATTGAGTAATAAATTAGTGTGATTTTTTTTTTTTAATACGCACCACAAGTTCATTACTTAACGTAAATACAACCTACACCACAATTTTTCTTTTCTTTTTTTTTTTTTTCCGTTTCAGAATTGAACAGACAATTTTCTATACATCGAGATGATACTATTCGTTTCCAGAAATTGTTTAAATAATGATAAAATAATATATAAATTTTTTTCGAAACTATTATTATTTATTAAATTTTTTAGAACTAATTACATATTAAATTATCTCCTGAATTTGCTAAAAATATCAGATTAATCACTCGAATTTGTTTAAAATATAAAAAAATGTATCATATGCTATTCAAAATATTAAATTATCATTTTAAAATTTGTTAAAAATATCAATTTATTCTCTTATTACTGTACCACGTGCTTTTTATGAACTGACAAATATTCCTATAGAGGGATAATATGATATTTTTAATGAATTCAGGCAGGTAATTTAACATAAAATTAATTTAGTGAATAAATATGATAAATGACTGTTAGGGAAAAATTTATGTATTAATCCTAAAAAAATTCATATTCAGTATTCCTAATTTTATTACTTCCTTCATTTTTTTATCTGTTATTTTTGGGTAAAATTCAAATTCTATTTATCTGTCATTTTTAGATTTTTAATGCAATTTAATTTGTTTTTTTAATTTATTTTTATTTTTCAATAAAATCAGAACCAATCAGATTTGATAATTTAGTCATAATCATGTAATTTAATACTAAATTTAAATTTATTTATTACTCCCTCCATTTTTTTATCTGTCACTTTTAAAAAAAATCCAAATTCTATTTATCTGTCATTTTTAAATTTTTAATGTAATTTAATTTGCTTTTTCAATTTATTTTTTTTCTCAATAAAGTCAGAATCAATCAGATTTGATAATTTAGTTTTAATCACGTAATTTAATACTAAATTTAAATCTATTTATTATTTATTAATTCTAGTAAAAATAACAAAAGTGATTGATAAAAAAAATAGAGGAAGTATTTTTTAATTCTAGTAAAAATAATAAAAATGACTGATAAAAAAAATGAAGAAAGTATTAATTTTGAGTTTCATTATAGTTCTGATTTCGATGCTAACTTGAGTGTCAAGAGTAATTCTTTCTCGTAATGTAATTCCGATTATAGCAATTAATCAAATCAAGCCTACGGAATTAATTATCCAATGTTGAATCATTAAACTTCTTTTTTGGAGTTTTATAGGAAACTCTAAGTCTTGTTAGCCAAAGCTGTCCTCCACTAAAGACATCTTTTTGCATTTTTAGAGTGATAGTAATTTTAACAAGGAAGCTTCCAATCTATTTCCATTTGCAAATGGGATTCCAAATCCAATCACTAAATGTTAAAGAATTGTATAATTATTCTAAGTATTGGATATAAAATATTTTTAAATATATAAAAATATAACATTTTTATTTTTTTATAGATCTTTTCAGCATGAGTCCCGATTAATCGGACCAAATGAATATATCAAATAATTATATAAAAAAAAAGATTGTGTGATTAGTTAAATAACATCATTTTCAACTTTTGTAGTGCAAATTATAATTGAACCCATTGGCATATAAGCATATATAAAAACTCTACCTTTCCAATTTCAAGATTAGTTGCTCTTTTTTTTTTTCTTAAAATAAAACTGTCCTCTCTGTTACACTATTTATGAGTCACAATATCTTGATGATAGAGCCCTTAATTTGGATCCAGCTAATATAGAATTGGGAAATTAAAAATAGGCCAGCCGACCCAACTCTATCTTCAACTCTATATTCAATAATTACTAATTAGTTAGAATGCAAGTAGTGAAAGTTAAATGTTTCATGGAGGGCAGAAGCTCAAGTTTATAATTTCAATTATTCGTCTTAACTCTTAACAAAATCCCCTTTTAATGAAAATTTGTATAACATTGAAGCCGCAATAGTAGATTATAACATATAATAATTTAATATTTTTTCCGTTCTACAATAATAATAATAATAATAATAATAATCATTTAAAGAAAATATATTATCATTTTAAAAGATTAAGAAATCATTAGTTAGCAAGATAATGGAAAATTAATGCCAAACTAATAATGAAATTAAAAAAGACAATATAATAGACCATATCATAGTTTATCACAATAATTAAAAAAAATTAAGATAATTTAATCATTATTTTGATATATGTGCAGGAGTGAAAAATAATTGTTGCCAAGAAAGTTATGCATGTTCTTTCTTTATCACAACAATCACCTTTTTAGGTATATATAGCACTATATGTCTCTCTGGATACTTCTCCTATAAGCAAACTTGTCCATTCTAATTTATTGTTTCTGATAAGATTTTGACAATGAAAAATAAAACTGTAGTTTTTTTTTTGAAACAAAATTAAATTCATTTTGAAAAATTAGCTAATAAAATTGGAATAATACAAACTGGATGAGACAAGTCCCAAATACCAAAATCTGATACAAAATAAATTATTCTAGCAAGGTAATGAGTAACTACATTCGCAGATATTTTCAAAAATCCAAACTGAATATTAGCTAAAGAATTATATAAATCTAAACAATAACGAATAATAAGATCAAAATCTGATCAATTGTGGGCAAAGTTTTGATGACTAATTAAGAGTCAGATTTCAGAATTATTAACAACAGTAGTGACTGTTTAATCCAACTCAGAGCTTCTTTCACACTAAAAACTTCAGCCACAGAGAGATCGACCACCCTAGAGAAACACTTACAGTCGGCACTGACAAAAACACCTTCATAATTCCGCACAACAAATGCTCGAGGAAATAACGCCGCATCAGTATTTATTTTCAAAAACTCCATCGGAGGGGGACAATAAATTATAGATACAATATAATCTATATTTAGGAAGACAATAAATTGTTATCAAATAAACTCAATACAAACCGAAATTTATTTTTGTTGTGGTTTTATTAATTAATTGGTCCGGTCAATATAATAAATTGTAGTGTTACTAGAGTAACAAAAACATTTTTCAGGAATATTTATTCTTTTAATATGAAATATCAATTCAATTGAATAAATATCTTACTTGTATTTTCCTATTCTTTTTCTTTTGCTTGTTGTTCATTGAGGGAAAAAAAAAGAGGAAAATAATTGTTTGTTGATCATATTCCATGAACTATAATAAAAGCTATCTTAATCAAAAAAAAAAAGAAGAAAAAAAATAATTTGGCAGTAGATATGTTTGCAACATATTGACAAAATAAATCATAATTCCCTATATCATCTCTAAAATCGTGGTCCTCCCTTTTGCAGCAATAGTGAGATAATTATTTTCTCCAATTAAATTTCTAGATATTGCAAATAGAGATATTCATTAAACTTGAAATAATTGACTAATTATTGATATTATTTCATAAAATGTGAGGTTTATATAGATTTTAGTTAGCTGTCATTAAAAAAAAATATTTTTTTTTATTTTGGCTCGGTTAATATTTTCTTTTAATAAATTGAGTCAATAATACATTGCCAAATATATAATTTGATACTTCAACTTAACAACGATTTTCATTTAGACACTCCTATTTATATATTGATCACATAAACATCTCAACTCGGTTCAGAACATATTTATGAGCCATTATTGATTCATATAAATAATGGCTCATAAATATGTTCTGAACCAATTTGAGGTGTTTATGTGATCAACGTATAAACAGGACTGTCTAAATAAAAACGGCATTCAAATTAGAGTGCCAAATTACGTATTTGGGCATAATACATTAAAAAAAAAAGTTGAGTTCTACTTTATAAATAAAAAACAAATCATAAAAACTAATTTATCACATATTTATCAATATCAAGATTATGTATATATGAAGATATGAATAAAGTATCATAATCTATTCATATCTTACACGAATAAATTTCCAACCTTTAATTAGCTAATTTCATTTGCATGCAATTATAACGTATTATTAATTAATAGATAGATGGACTCATCACTTATTGAGAGGAAGCTCACTTTCAAAGGCACATAGGCAAAAGGTTGATTAAAAAAGAAATGTTAGGTGAAAAAGATGGAGTTGATAATTAACTCCATAAAAGAAAATGGACCCAATTTTAAAATATATAATTAATTTATTATTTTTATACTTTGGCATTTTCACATAATTAAATTTTAGAGATAATTAATTATATATATGTTGATATGAAAGATACCTTCATGTTTATGAAAAGGATCGCTTTACCCTTTTTCGATTAATAAAAATTAAAAGAACTGTTCATAAAGCATACATTAAGAGCTTTCAAATAAAATAGTTGTCTTGCTTTTTATAGAATCGAAAAAGATAAATTTTATTTTGATATTCACATAAAATAGTTTATGGTGTTAACATAAAGTACACTAAAAATTTATTTATTTTTAAATATATAAAACAACACACAAAATAACATGACAATGATACTTGGTGAGTAATATTATGATAGTGATTATTAAATCAATATAAATAAAAACTTTTAAAATAAGATTGAATTATTTTTCGGATCAAAATATGAAATAATTAAAATAAAATTGAAAAACATTTGGAAAATTTTTTTAATTATTTGTTAAATTTTTTGAGATGAATTAAAAATATATTTATTTGAATTTTTTAATTGTTTTTGATCTGCAAAATACAGAAATATATATTTTTACTCTATGTCATTCTTATGATCAAGTATTTTTTAGTTGTTTTATAAGTAATAGAAAACGAAAAATAATTCTAAATCATTATGATATCATTCTTATGATCAAGTATTTTCTAGCATTTACACAAGTACCATCTTCATTAATTATATAAATTCAATATTAAAAATAAAATATGGTATAGATTATTTATATTACTTTATTATATGACAATTCTAGATAGTACTATTACTAATTTACTACTATTATATTACAAATACAGATATAATTGTTAGTATTGTGATCATTATAATTAGATTGTAGAAAAGCAGCAAACTACATCATTCTTCTCTACACTTCACAAGCCCCTTTCTCTCAATCTTTCTATCTACTTTACACTATGGGCCAATGCATTTCTTCTCAAACCGGAATCCGTCCAAATAGAGGAACTGACTGCCGTAGTTTATCACCATTGGCGGCGTCGACGATCAAAATCATCCAGGAGGACGGCAACCTACTGGAGCTGAAGAAACCAATCAAAGCAAGGGACATAATATCCAAATACCCAAATTACTTTCTCTGTTGCTCGGAATCAATGTCTATTGGATCACGTGTGCCTCACGTGCACGAAGAAGAAGATCTTCAACTTGGTCAAATTTACTTTTTGCTGCCATTGTCGCTGTCCGACAAGCCACTCTGGTTGCCGGAGTTATGTGCTCTTGCCGTGAAAGCTAGCTTTGCGACTGGACAAGACGGCGCTGCTTATAGTAATTCTAAGCTGATTTTCCGGTGAGTAATTAGTTTAAATAATCAGTTTCCGATGAGGAATTTAATGAGCATCGATATGCAGGAGGAGACGTGGAATCGGGGCCTCGGTTGTCTCTTTCGATTTGGATTTAGTGTAGTAGTGATTTTTTAGTGTTAGAAAATGTAGAGAGAATTGAATATATACCACTCGTTATAAAAATTTAAATAATTCTTACATTATAAATTAATTTTTCAGATTGAATTAAGCCCGTGCTGTTTTCTCTACATACTCACTTTATGTTTTATGAAAATAAAAATTTGTTGGATCTTATAAATAACTTCTATAAGTACTTCATAGTTTCGCTCATAATTTAATTAATGATTTATTGTTTTCATCCTGAAGTCCACAAAGTAAAAATGTTCGTAATTTTTGATGGAGTATAGTTGGAAATTAACAGAGTGAGAAAAAAGGAATCAATAAGCAAACAATAATCGAATTTTCTCACTTACACTTC
Source organism: Excoecaria agallocha (assembly GCA_037975025.1). NCBI lineage: Eukaryota > Viridiplantae > Streptophyta > Magnoliopsida > Malpighiales > Euphorbiaceae > Excoecaria > Excoecaria agallocha. The sequence continues at coordinate 804,722 of CM075807.1, read as the reverse complement.
TCTAAATTCGTACATGTTTCAAGTTTCTGTTTGAACATTACTACTATTGAAATTTGTAGTTCTATATAAATTCTTTCAATTTTTAAGATGAATTTTCTAAATTGGTGGGTTTTAAGCTAATTTTTTAAATATTAATTTGACAGTTAAAAATTTTATTTGCTGAAAATTCACCAATATTCTTCGTTTTGATATCATGTATGGATTTGATAAAAATAGAAAATGAACATGTTTAGATAATTATATGTAAAGAAAACAAGTGGTGGAGCATGAGGTGGTGATTTCGTATGCTGTGAAAGAAATTAAATAAATGATGAGAGGATTGAATGTGCAGATTTTATGTGCTCATAATTGCAAAGATGTGACTGCATGGCTCATGTGATCACTCCAACATTTACAGCAGAGATCAAAGTAAACTAGCTCACGTGCACACATTCATCCCAATATCAGTTTCTTTTTATTTTTTTACTTATAACGCCAAATTGGCCTATAGAAAAAACCCTATGTCGGTTGGCAATGTCCGACCATGCCCTTGCTTTCATGCCACTCTGTCTCAATTCTCTCTACTTCTATTTATATTATAATGCTATAAATTCACTTAATATATTCATTTGTGATTATTACAATGTTTAATAAGTTTGATTTAATTTATAACACCTTATTTGAGCTTTCAAATTACAAGAAACAATGTGACAATAAATTTTAATATTATCTAATAAATAAACAAAAAGGAAATTGCTTTTCAAATAGATACTATATAGTATAATTGAATTACATGTGGTGGAGGGACATGAATCAAACCACAAGGCCACACTGAACGCCCTATAAAGAAATTGCCAATTGGACTGTCCACTAAAAGTCTTACGTTTATTTAATCACATACCAAAAAAAATGGCATCTCCTTTGCTTCTTCCTCTTCTAATTTTAGCCATATCAGCCAGTTCCGGCGGAGCAGTGGGCCTAACACCGGCGGCGAGAGACTTCCTGCAAGCACACAACCAGGCAAGAGCAGCAGTAGGTGTTGACCCTCTAAAATGGAGTGAAGTTTTGGCCAATGCCACGAGCAGATTGGTGAGGTTTCAAAGAAACAAAATGGATTGCCTATTTGCTGACTTGACCAACGGTAAGTATGGAGCGAACCAACTATGGGCTAGTGGCTTGGCTGTGACTCCATTAATGGCTGTTGATCACTGGGTTCAATAGAAGATTTACTATAACCACACTGACAATTCTTGTGTTCCAAATCACCAGTGTGGTGTTTACACTCAGGTTGTGTGGAAAAAGTCCCTGGAATTGGGTTGTTCTCAAGCTTCTTGTGTCAAACAACAGGCTACCTTAACTATTTGTTTCTATAATCCTCCTGGAAATTACAAAGGGGAGAGCCCATATTAGTGCGAATTTGTATCTTCAATTAACTTTTGTAATGTCAAATGGTTTTCAAAGATTCAAGCTTTTCGAGTTGTAGAATCTTGGGTGAATTAGCTTTGTTAATCCTCCTGAAGTTTCATAGGGAGGAGCCCATATTAATGAATATGTATCTTCAATTAGCTTTTGTAATGTGAAATGGAGTTCAAAGGCCAAATCTTTATGAGCTTTTGATTCTTGGGTTTGAATTAGATTTGTTAATCCTCCGGGAATAAGCCCATATTAGAGAAAATTCTATCTTGATTTAGTTCTTTTCCTTTGTGAAATGGATTTCCAAGGATGAATCTCTATGAGAATTTAAATCTTGGGTTTGGGCCAGATTAGTTTTAATTAATCTAAACAATTCTTGTTTCACACTTTCAGTTTTTCGCTTGGCATCTTTTCCCCGGCAGGTTCAATATAATCAATTATTACTCGGACGAGCTTTAATTATTAACACAGTGCCTGCAAATGGGACAAAATTTGGTGAAAAGATTTTTTGTATATTTTTTACTGACCACTGATATTGCCCACCGACAAATATGTAACTGAAATTGTAAAATTGACTGGGAAATGCTCTGTGATGTCGAATGCAAATTCAGAACAATTAATAGTTTCACAGGACTGTCACATTATACAATAAATTTTCAATGAATTTTGGCTTCAAAATTGTGAAATTGAAATTAGTCCAAGAAAGTTATCTTTGAATCCTTTGATATTGCATATTTAGCGAGCATGGGATTTACATTTTTAGAAGTAAGAACCAAGAAGAATGGACCAAATCTATATACAATGATCAATACACAAATTTCATTCCTTTCAAGCGTTTACAGAAATCATGATGGCAAAATAGCAGACTGAAGCTTACATTGTGATATGAAAAAGACTGCATAGTTCTATCCTAAAACTTCTGACTTCCATCTTCTAATTTGTACAACGAAAACTACTGAATCGCAAGAAAATATAAAACCTTTGGAACAATGCAAACGAGCTCAAGCAGTGTTAAAATGCAGGTAAGTAATTATCTTACTAGCTCTTTCGATATCAGATACCGAAAACTAAAATTGTGAGGAATCCACTCGATGCTCTTACGAGATTTTCCTAGCTGACATTTCGTAATACTCTTCCTCAAAGATTCTGGCACAGTCTGTTGGATCATTTCAATAACACCAGCTTTACACAAGCCTGAATCCTTTGCAAAGGATTCCACAATCTTTGGAAGAAGGATCTTCTGATCTTTCCGTACGCCAAAGGTAGCACGGATATACTCTTCTTTTGCTGCTTCAAGTTCTTGAAATACTCGCTTTGGCGTGTAGACGCGGACCTAGAAAAGAAATATCATAAATTGATACAAATCCTGCTTGAAAAAGACGTATTATACAGAATATGGAAAAGAATGGACAAGAGACACAAATTCAAATAGTTGGTTTTCATCTATTTTCTGTTTGGCACTGACATGATTCAGGAATGGAGTTCATGGCACACTTGTTCGGAAATAGAATCTTTAGAATTTAAACGTTAAATTCCCACTGGTTATGCAGTATTTCAATGAGATTTGCATTCACAAGTATATATTCCGCACAGTTGTCTGCATCTCTACACATTTCTGGATAGTGATCTTTCAAAAGATACTAAAAGCAGGTGAAGGATGAAATACCGCAGGATCAGAGTGGCTTCCTGAGCAGAGTGCAAAGTACAAAAGGGGTTCTGGATGCTTGATTGCATATGCTTGTCGTTCATCGCCTGTCTTGAATTTTGACCTCGTTGAAAGTAACAATCGAAGCCACTGGAATCAAAAGCAAGACTTAATCAACCCAAGTAAATCAGATGAAGCTTTCAGTAAATCACGAATCAATAGATCTGACAGAACTATTTGGACATAAATACGTGTCCATAAGCATCTGCTTAGTATCTTAAAACTTTTCAAGATAAACTCAAGGAAAGAAATCCACCTGTCCAGGACGAGACATCCGGCATCCGAGGATGGAAGTCTGTATTGTATCTGCACTGATTGTATGACCGCCAATATTATAAGCAGCCTGCATAGAGTGAAACTTTAAGGAATATGAAAATAAAACTGAATCAAGTATCTTCGAAGCCCCATGAAAGTCTTATTACCTTCAAGAGTAGAAAAAGTCTCTTCAAGTTGTTTTGTGGAATCCCATAAGCCAGAAATGCCTGTTGGAAAGTTTAAAAATTATTTATGTTCCACTTCTACTTGTGACAGAAACAGAACCAGTTTGGAGTAAACAATTTGAACTAAAATATTTCTGTAAAACAGAACCATTACATGCATCACCAATGCATTGTGAATGTTGATCCAGAAAGCCAGCTTGTCCTCATATTTTAGCCTCTTAGGATTGACCTCTTCCAAACGACAGATAAGTGATCTACAAAATAATATAACTCAATGAGCATATAAAGAATTTCAGAAAATACCAAGCATATGTTGTTTATGTTAGTCGAGACATACAATATTGTGTAGTTATTAAGCACAAATCAAGTACTGGCTCACCCAAAATTTTGTAGCAAGTGTTCAACATCTCCCAACTTTTGACTATCTCTATAAATCCACGGCACTTCAACCATTGTACTGTATGGTCCGCTAAATTCTTTCAATCCTTCAACAAGAAAAGGGTTATCTAGCCTTACATCAAATGATGAGTTGTTCCTGAACCCTGGGCTCCACATGTCACATTGTTCTCTTGGCGAAAATGCACTCATTGATGACAAAGATGAATTGGGAGATGAAAGGCCATTCTGTGTCAATGGTGGGTCTGAAAGTTTGCAATAGATAGCTGACATGCACTTGATCATATCCTCAGAAAGCTTGTTCGGTGTCTCAGGAACATGGTCAGAAATGCGTGTACCAAGATGCTCAGCCAAGCTAATTATATTTGACGCATTCTGAGCATACTGCATAAATTTAATAACAATTCACGATCTATTTTAAGCCAGACCAAACTGCGACATGAAGAAACTAATCTAAGTAATTCTGTGACGCATTAAGTTAAAAGTGCATTGCTAATGACAGTGACCACATCCTCCAGGAAGGAAAAGAAGGCAGATCACTGAGAAGCTGATGCTTCAGAAAAATCTAAGTGCTTTATGTAACCCAAAGTCCTCAGAAGCAGTAGCAAGCTCAAAAGAGCTCATAACATCAAAGAAAACAGATTACTAAGTACCTCCATCATGGATAGTGGCTGGGAATGGCACGCACGAACAGCTCTTCCTAAAGACTCTGCTGGAGGAGAGGTTCTAGTTGAAAATGCTGAATGTTGTGATAGTGAAGAGTGACAACAATTCAAACCAGAATCTAAAAGCTTTTCATCCCCTCGAATATCATTAGATTCCTTCCATGCGTTTTCATGTGACTGACAGCCAGATTGAGTACCCAGAATTTCCCTCTTGCATGTTATATCATGTCTGGGAACATCCAAGAACCTCCCTCTCGAGGTCGCTACAGGTGATTTTGTTCTTTCATTCTTGCCTGATGGAGAAACCGAGGAGATTTGTTCATCAAAAGCTTTCCGATACAAGGAGAGAAGATACTGTTCCAAGTACACAACTTCCAACTCTAACACAGCAATTTCCTTTATTAATTCTGTGGCTGGCTGAAGCAGTGAAAAGCAAGCAAAGAATAAGTAAAGAACCAGAATGTTATGTTAACTGCAGGATTACCATTCCCATTCTTTCTGAAGAAATGTAACCAGAATGATGTGCAAAAACCCTTTTTTTTTTTTGTGCCAAATCAAGACAGAAAGAAGTTACCTTGGAAATTGATATTTCTGACACATCACCATGGTAAGCAGTCCTATAACCAAGTGCCTTTTCCAGAGCACAACGAACCTCAAATTGATCTTGTAATCTTTTCTCAAGCTGTAGAATCTGCACACCAGGGATAAGGCCATAGATGTTAATGAAAAAAGGATGCAGTGGGAAACAGCTGAATGGCCTATTGTTTTAGAAAAAGTTTTATCCCAAACCTCTTCCTTCAATGAATTTTGAACTTCAGCTTCAGGTGATTGTTTCTTCTGGGTTTTCACTGATTCGTTCAAGTGCCCCATGTCCTGGTATCAGATCATATCCAAAAACAATCATAAAACAACGAATTTATTGTAAGATTATATCCCCAGACAAGTGATATCTGAATGAATGACTGAAAAGATTAGTTAGTTGGTCTGGCAAGAAGAACCAAAACAGACTCAAATTTTGGATTAATCATATGAATCATTTCTCTACTGAAATTAAATCTATTCCATTCAGCTTTATTTAGGACCGCATGGAGATTTGGTTCCAAGAATTTGGCTTATCATATACAACTTTACCTACCTGCCGAAAACAAAGCGGGTAGACAAATAATTCAGGAGAAAATGATCTGGATTATAAAAATGTGAGGGAAAGAGAATAAAGAGGTCATTCATACGGTACCGTCTGGCTGGCTTGGAGCTAAAGACCTTTATATAACATGGAGAAAAGCAGAGCTAAACACACAAATAATACATAAGATGATTACGTATTCCTTGTTTTAGTTCTCTAATCTTAAGGAACATACTCTTTTAATATTTTTTTAAGGAAAAAGGCAAAAGGGAGTAATCTTACCAGCTTTACGCGGTGTGATGATTCAAAGGAACTATCTGCTCTATCTTCCTCAGGTATTTTCTTATCAGGGAAGCTGCCATAGCACAAACAATAATATTAAGAAGAGGTAGCTAAGAAAAGCACAGATAAATCTGCTACTTTTAAGTTCTTGGCCACTCAATAAAATTTGCTGAAATTTTTCATATACAGGAGATGAAAAAAAGAGTATCTACAGTTACCGTCTGCTGGAGGTCCATTTAGCAATTATTTTCCAAAGACTCATGGCAAAAGAATCTTCAGTTATTTTCAATACCATCAATTGCTCATTAATGACAGACATAATATCAGGGAAGAACTTGACGGAAAGTTAAAAAGAAACGCAAAAGAAGTGCCCCAAATTATAAGAGGAGAACATTTAAGATTTCAATTCAACATAGCCTCGAAGGCCATATTAAGAAATTTTTGACAATTAAAGAAACATCCCATTGTCACTCTTTCTTGAAGCTCTCAATTTCATCTGGACCCCAAATCCTTCACGTTTCTTTCTAGTTGGAAATTAGTGACTAACTGCAACAGGAGAATAAATCCAAAAACAATAAAAGTTTTGTGTTTATGGAAATGAACTTACATTGCATTCACTTGTAAAAACACAAACTTCGGTAAAATTTCCATGTTAATGGATTAGTAAAAGGCACAAGTAATTCCAGTAAGGGAAACCCATAGAGTAAAAATCAAAGATGAACTGAAATAAGCACGAGGACAATAGTTGCTAACTAACAAAAGATTAAACAGCCACCTCTTTGAACGTTTATGTCTGGGAATCACTCTCAGCCCCAACATCTTACAATCCCTTTCCCTTTCAAACCACATCTCTGAATACAAATCCCAAGAAACAGTAACTTGAGTAAAACAAAAACAACATTAACTCCCCAGAAGCAAAGAAGATGAAAACAGAGCTAAAAACAGCAAACATTATAATCCACAATCAATTACCCAGATGGTTTTATTGAGATATGAATCAGAGTAGCAGACCCGGTAGTCCAAAAATCAACAAATGGGTTCACAGGAAGTACCAATTAGACTCCAAAAACTTCCATTGTCGCCATTATCATCGCAGGAAAAACCCACGAAGTCATCATTTTGTAGCTAAGCTAACAGAGTCTGAACGTAGCAGAGAGACTGAAACGGTTTAACATAGAAGGGCAAGTAAAGTTCAGAACTTTAAGGCTTTAGACCAGTTAAATCTTCTCTTGGAAGAGACTAACTTAGTCCCCCTCTATATATCACTAAGCTTTTGCAATGGAGAAACTTTTTTTACATTAAAAGAATATTGAAAAGAAACCAGCTTGTGGGCTTTAGCTACAAAGAAGAGTAGACTCCTAAATGTCAAAATGTGGAAAAAGTAGAATTTTTTTATTATTTTTTTTTGTTTCAATCAGAGAAGAGAGATGATTGGTGAAGAAGATAAATAGTGGCTGTGACTGTTAAGTGGAAATATAAAATAAAAATTTTGGATGCATCTATTAGAGATGAGACTCATTTTCCACATTCTCTTCTCTTGTTGCCGAGCAAGCCAGTGAGAGTTGGTGACCGTCTCTCCACCCTGTCCGATGCCATTACCTTAGTATTCCTCAAATACCTATCACGTACTCCTCCGTTTTTTTTTTAATTAATCACATTTGTTATTTTTATTAAAATTAAAAAATAATAAATAAATTTAAATTTAATATTAAATTATATCATCAATACTAAATTATTAAATTTAATTAATTCTAATTTTATTGATATAAAAAATAAATTAAATTACATTAAAAATTTAAAAATAACAAATAAATAAAATATAAATTTCACTCAAAAGTGACAAATAAAAAAGAATGAAAAAAACAACTATGAACAAACATGTATAGTTTCCATCATAAATTTATCTAGTAATAATACATACAAATTAATTTTTATTATATGCATATATAGCTATATTTACATAAAGTAAAAATATATAAATACACTTTATCATAGTTTGGTTTGTAAATGAATGCCCATGCAAATCATTATGATTACATTAGCTGGATCTATATTATAAACAAAAATATAACTTTGAATTTTTTACAATTATAATTTTTATTTTGACAATGAGTTTCTAGGATCAAATTTAATAGAAAAAAATAATACTTCAAAAAATTAATATGTAAAATAATTATATTTTTAAATCTATTTAAGTTATATCAAATACAGTAGGGATGAGTATGGTTGGATGCAAACAAAAAATTGAATCAAATTCATTGGGTTATTTCAATTTGATTTAGGTTAGCAGAATATGTGAATTTCGATTAATAATTGAAAAAAAAAATTAAAATCTTGTTGTTTTTATTTAATAAAAGTTTTTCAATTGTTAATTGGTTCAATTTCAATTAGTTACATATAGAAATTTTGGTTACTAGTTAAGGTCAATTAAATTTTAAATTATAATTTTTATTAAATTTTAATTCGATTAAGTTATAACCGAAAATTTAACTATAATGATCCTTACAACACATGCTAAAATACGAATTCAATGAAATATCCAATATTAACAGCTTTATAATTATGTTATACCCATGTTGCTCCATCAAGGAGTATATCATTAGTAATGATTATAAATCAAAATTTTAATTTCAAATATGTTTTTGATTATAGTAGTGATTGAGATTATGTTTTGAATTATGTGGATGAAAAATTTCTAATTATGTTCATGAAGTATGGGGGTACAATACTTTCTAATAGCCAATCTGTTTATACATAATTGGGATTTTCTTTTTATTTTTTTTTTTGGCAATAGCATAATTGGGACATGGCACATCATAAAATTGTTGGACCAGCCATACCAAATTTTTACTTTTATAAGTGAAGTTGTTCCCTTTTGTAGACAGAGTTTCTAATCAAAGTCAAAAAGATTAAGTTTCTCGCAACCAATATTAACTCTGATTTGATTGTGTGCCTAGCTATTTAGTATCCTACTACAACAACACAAAATCCTCAATTCACCAAATTTTTGATATAATCAACATTTGTCAACATTTGCTGATAAAGACAATGATTAGTTGTTAATGATTAATTAGCCTTCACAAATTACTATAAATAATTACCCTCCAAATTTAATAAAAAGAGCAATTAATCCTTTAATTCTTGTTTTGGTGTAATACCTCTCTTAAAATTTACAAATTAGAATAATATCACTCAAAAGTTGGCATGTCTGTTATTTTGATTATTTTTCGTTAGTTAACTACTGACGTGATATAAATATAACATATCAACAGAAATTAATAAATTGCCTCAATTTACAAAATTTAGGGGTAAACTGTTTTTTTAAAATATTTTAGAGGCTTTTTGGCACCTTCAATTTTTCTATGTGACATTTTTTTTGACATAATTTTAATGTCATTTTAGCAGTTAACTAACGAAATAACTAAAATAACGGACCCGTTAATTTTTAGGTGATATTATCTCAATTTATAAATTTTAGAAGAATATTGTATCAAAGCAAACATTCGGATGTTAATTGTTTTTTTGCTAAATTTCAGAAGGCGAATTGTAACTTTAGTCTTACTTAAATTATTTTGTGAATTGAACACAGTGATTAATTTTATTTCGTAAGTAAAACATATTAAATAAAAATATAGCCACAAAGTTTTACATTCCAAAAGAAAAATGGCCGTAAGATCGAAAGTGTTACTCATCAATACGATTCCATACAAAATGTGGAAATCTAAATTGGTAAAAAAGATATTTAGGGTAGAAAGAAAAGCAAAGCTCACCTCAAAAGGAATGAAAGGTGAGGATAAAAGAGACATTGGATGCTTAAAACTTAAAAGGAAATGAAGTTTTGTGGGGTTTCTCTTTGTCCAAATCTTGGCTTTGAGAGAAAATTAAGATAAAGTTGTTAATAAAAATAAAAATAAAAAATAGATACCCTCATACCCCATTATTGTCTTCGAGTATCAAAGAAACTAACATTTGTCAAAGAATCCATAAAAATAAAATATAATTTTACAGGCTTGACCTCTTGCCCTTTTCCATTATCGATACCAAATATGTCAGGTGGCCACGGCCTCTCTTTTTGTCGTCTAACTCTCATGCTAAAGGAAAAAAAAGAAAGTTTATTTTTCTCGAGAAAATAGAGAGAGAGGGAGGAAAAAAGATTTTCTTGGAAAACTTTCTATTTAGTGTTTGTTTAATGGGAAACTTTCTTCTTGAGATTGCATGAAGATCCAAGAGCTTTAGTTCACCTGCTAGAGTTCACTAAGAATCATCGAGCCTAGGACTACTAGGTTGCCCTCGAATACTTAAAACTCTACGGAGGTGCTAATTAATTAATCACATTAATTTAGTTGTAAAATTGATTAATTTAGTATATAATTTTACAAATTATAAATGCTAATATTGAGGTATCGATCCTTTTCTTACCCATCTCAGTATTAAATTCATTAAACTATAATTTAAATTTCCAGTTTTATATTTTAATGTCATTTTAACGCCATTAATCTAAAGTACTAAATTAATTTCTAGTTTATTCAAGTAAAGCTCAACCTTAATAAATTTTACCGACACGAATTCGGATTAGTTAAATTAGTGAATTTTGGATTTAGGAATTATAAAGATAATAAGCTGTACATTTAATTTATTATTGATGTAAAAATAAACCGATGCGGAAAAAAAATTGTTTTTACAATAACAGAATGTTTGTGAAGTAAATATTATTATTTTACCTATTGTAAACAATATGTTTTCACAAAATTAAGGAGAAACTTTTATGATGCGATATGAAAAGAAAACATATAATTAACTGCTTAATGTTAAAAACCTCCCGGCATTTCCTTGAAATAAAAACATTAATCCATCCAAGACACTTTGACGGTTGAATTAAAAAAATAAAATAGTCAATTTAATGAAAAATTATAGACAGAAGTGAACATAATTCGGTCTTTTTATTATAACTAAAATGATCTAAAATAATTTAATAAAAATTATAAATGGAAAATCAAATCGAACATTAAAAATTTTTTGAACTACTTTAGCTCAGATAGCTTGGGTTGGACCAAGTGGCGGAACCACATTGTCTTGAGAGTATCCACATGCACACTCGCGTTTTAGGAATTTGTCAAATGTATATATTTAAATTATAAAAGCGATTTTTCTAATTTTTTAAGTGATTCTTATCAAATTTTAATCCAGTAATAATTATATAACATTTTAATTTTAGAATCTGGCTCCGCCACTAGTCAGACTATCGAACATGAAAATGAAATGGTAAATTAAGGAGAAACAAGCTTGCATTAAGTAATATATAGTGCAAAGGCTGCGATGATATGAAAATTAATTTAATTTAATTGTGAGTAGATGATAGGTAGGTTGCTGTATTTGGGACACCAAGGAGGAGTCAGATTGTCGTTTTGGACTCATCTTATATTTTACATTTTCAGAGGTTCAAATAAATAAACAAATGAAACTTCTATTTCATCTTATTATCCATTTTATACTAACTCATATTTGTTTGCTTCTTAACCCCATCAAACAACGAGATTAATCTATCAATTTTTACGACAATCTGACAGACATGCTTCTTAGATTTAATCAAACTTTTAAAAATTTATAAAAATGTCCATCCATGATGTTGAATTTTTTCTTTTAAATACGAGATTAGATCTGGTACAGATGCCCGCCCATGTGTGACATATGACTTTTTAGATTTAATATGGGAAATTTTTAAAATATATATGGACTGTTTGTTCTGTTAAATAATGGAAAGATTCCCCCAATCTAGCCTAGCCTGACATATTTCTATTCAGAATAAATTTTAATTAGGAAAAATGCATTTTTTTAGCATTTGAATTTGTTCAGATAATTAGAAATTATTTTTCATAATTAGCATAAACTATGTTAAATGAATAATAAATTTTAATTTTTTGATAATGCATGTCTTAACATTATGGATCGAAAAAAGTATCTTTTTTTTTTCCTTCAAATTAGCAGACAGCAAATTCAAAGAATTAAAGAATTGAAAAGATTATAGAGCAATCTTCTAATTATGGTGCAGCAGATTCAGTTCTCAAGAAATCATGCACAATCTTCTAATTGAATTTATAAAATAAAAGACAAATTATAAATTAATATTAAAATTTGGTCGAAGTTCAAAGGAAGCTTGTAAAATTCCAAAGCATAGATTCAAGGAAACTGAAACTTGCTCACTTGTTATTATTATTATTATTTTTATTGCCAATTTTTTATGCATTATTTTGTTTTTATTGTAAACATCACTTTTCTTTTTCTTTTCTTTTTGATATAATCTTGTTGATTTATTTGTAAGATACAGTAAATTTATTTTTTTAAAAGGATTTTTTGGAGATAAAATAAAACAGAGATATCTGCTCTTTTAAAAAGTTATTGAAATCAAGATTATTTTAGAGAAAAAAAAAATAGAGCAAATTTGTCGGAAATAATTTAGAAATAAAAATGGCTTAAAATAGGTTAAATTATTTTGAACCCATGAATTAGTAAGTTGACAATTATCAAATTCGACTACGGACTACCCATAAATTCACACATGCAAGTTTATGATGCAAGTTGCATGGAGAAGAAAATATGGGTTTTGAATCTTTGATGATCTAGGTTGGAAACTTGAATTTTGGACTGGCATTTGAAATTTAAACCGAAGCATATGTGATGATTTCAGGTACTTTTGCAGTTCTCAAACAATTATTTTACCAATTTTTCGCAAAATTTTTTCTGCAAAAAGCAAAAGAAAATAGGGACAAAAATGGCTAAATGTGTGTGGTCACTACAGGAGAGAGACCACATGGAAATCTGATGAATTTCCATAATATTTTTGGGGACCTCCATATAGTTTGAAAATCAAATTGATCACTTAATTAAAAATATATAAAGTGTTAGAATTTGATTTCTTATCCTTATTAAAAAAAGAAAAAGATTTTTCTAATTTAAATTACGTTTACAAATAAATTTATTTATCTATCTTGTGAATATTAAATTATTTTATATGTAGGAAAGTTTATCGTTAAATTGATGTATAACATGAAGAATTAACGTTAATTAAAAGTATTATGCAACAAAAATTTAGAGAGTTTAATGGAAATGGAAGTGTAGTGGTTGATGTGAAGGAGCAGAATCCTACAAATGGGACAAATAAAGTGAACTTTCCAAAGAGATTTGGACAAACGAGTCAATGCCAATCATAACCAGCAAAAGGCATCTCTTCCTCTCCTCCATTTCTGTCCCCACCACCCACACTATAATTAATTTTGGCCCAAATCGATTAATTGACCTAATCATTTTATTAATTACTTCTTTTGCATTGTTAATGACTTTTGCTTTGGATATTTAATACTACTATTTTAATTCATTTATTTGCTAATAAACCTAATCAAGAGGGCATAACTCTAGCCTTGATAATCTCCATTTTCCACCCAATGTTTTTTTATTTATTTCTTTTCCATTTCCAGACATTTCTTTTTTAGGAGAAACAAATTTATATCAATTGTAAATAATTACTCGAACTAAATTATGAACTCTTACATATCATTTTGGTGACCGCTATTCAAACAGTGTAATGATTTCCCAGTTTGATTTTCAGTTAACCTGTTTAATTTAAATTTATTTGATTGTTGACTTAACCGGTTCAATTTAAATTTATTTGATTGTTGACTTAATTCAATTTATTAAAAAAATTGCCATTCCAAAAATACAAAATAAGATCAAACCCATGTATAAGTGAAATGAAATCAACATAAATTTAATCACAAATATTTGGACCGTCATATTCTAGAATTGGTCATTAATCCCCTTAGCCTATTTTCCAGTTTCAAATTGTCTGGTTACTGAAATTTTTAATCCATTTATTTGATTTTTTGCTAGCCCTTTAATTGCGGTAATTAAGCACTAAAATATGAAATCAACATAAATTTAATCACAAATCTTTGGACAGTCATATTCTAGAATTGGTCATTAATCCCCTTAGCCTATTTTCCAGTTTCGAAATTTTTAATCCATTTATTTGATTTTTCGCTAGCCCTTTAATTGCGGTAATTAAGCACTAAAATATGAAATCAACATAAATTTGATCACAAATCTTTGGACAGTCGTATTCTAGAATTGGTCACTAATCCCCTTAGCCTATTTTCCAGTTTCGAAATTTTTAATCCATTTATTTGATTTTCCGCTAGCCCTTTAATTGCGGTAATTAAGCACTAATTAAGTTAAAACAATTTGATAAGCCAAAAAAAAAAAGTGTCTTGTCACAAAAGGTCATGCATGTGCATGGAAATGAAATGAAATCAATTAGCAGTGAGTAGGCATGTCCTTTTTTTTTTTTGTGAATTTTGAGAGAAAAAGTTACTCGCTTTTCCCTCAATAAGAAAATAGATAAATAAATAAATAAATAAGAAAATGGATTATTTTAAATAATCCCCATCTTTTTTCTCAATATATATGAGTTTTGGTAATTGCTGAGAATTTATTATGAATTATTTAAAATAAAACAATAGTTATCATATTTTATTGATACAAATTAACATCAAATTCGCTATAATTATAAGCTGATATTGTTTATATCATATGGGTTTTAATTATTTTCCTAAAAGGAAAAAAAAAAGAGAATAAAAGGTTACTGAGTTGGAGAAAAGTTTGATGAAAGATAGGGCGGAGGCCTTTTGCCCTTTTCCTTTTTCTTTTAACTTCTCGTTGTTAAATTAACTTCTCATTGTTAATTTTTTAATTAATTATCGTAAACTGAATTCTTTTTCAATTTTTTAATTAACTTCAAACTTATTAAATTCATTTATAGAAAGAAAAATAAAACAAGTAGTTATACAGTAAACAATTGTCAATACATCCATTTATCCCTGGGCTTCCACTATTTGTAACTGGACTTTTTAAATTCAGACGGCCCAAGTATGGACTGGGCTCGAGTTGCACTTGACCGGATACCGACCAGCTGGTTAGATTTTTTTAATAAAATTAATTTTAATATGTTATGTTATATTATATTATATAAAAATTATATGTTAACAAATGTATAAATTTTAATATTTATTGTAAAATTTTATTTTATTTCTGTATTTTTATATATTTTAAATTATATAATTAATGAAAAATTATGAAAATAATATATAACCGAATCTGTTTAAATTTAGCTCTCAATTTAAATCCATTCTTTGATAAGCAGACTTTTGATGAACTTAGATAAAGCCGGACTTACATAAATTAATCAGAATTTAAATTAAACATTTCTTAGCCTCCAAAAATGTATTATCAAAAATAAAAAAAATCAAAATTTTGAAATGGCATAATTTTTATTTAATAAAATTCTATAAATTTTTGGATTTGATTTTGATTAGTGATATAAGAAAAATTTCCTTATCAATTTGATGTACACTAAAATTTAATCCGATTGCAATTTATAATTTTTATTGTATTTATATTTTCTTGTACTCTGATTGAATTACAAGTGAAAATTAAATCATGTCCACACCATATTTTCCAAGCATATATATATATATATATTTTTTTTTTAAATTTTTGAGGAAATTACAGGAATTACCCACGTTTTAATTCTTTGTTTCAGGAATGCCATACTGTTTTTTACTTAACTTCGTCAATACATTTTTTCATATCATAAATACATTTTGAACAGATATTCTTTCAAAAATACCACTTTTTTCTTTAACAAGTTTGTAGGCATAAAAATCATATTTTCATTCTCTTTCCTGCCTCATTTTGCTGCCGCCTCCCTCTCTCTCTTTTTTTGACAAATTTTACAAACTCTCCCCTCTTTCTCTCCAAACCGGTGGCGGCGGTGGAGATAGCAGCAGCAGCGGAGATGGTGGTGGTATTAAAGATTAATAAAATGAAAATTGAGGATCGAATAAGCTTTCGAGTCTGTTGTCTCTGCTTGTTTCTCTTTTTTCTTAACAAAATCCAAAAATCCTTAGCTCTCGTCATTTCACTCTTCTTTCGCCCATTCTTGAAGGTTTTGTAATCCTGAGAGAGGAAAACCATAATTGCTGGTTGTAGATATTGCTTCTAAAATCTATGGTGCCTTCTTTCATTTATTATGCTTTGGAAACCATAATTGCCGGTTGTAGACATTGCTTCTAAAATTTGGCTAACGGTTTTGGTAGTCCAAGTGGGTTGCCCCATGTTCATGGATACATATCAAAACACTGTAACGTATTATGAAATCACCGAGTAGCAGCTGAAAAGAAAAATTGTCTTAAGCGAAGAAAGAAAAGATATATATTCTTCCCAGCAAAGCTGTTCCATAAATAATAATATTAATTATTTAATATTATTATAGTTAATAATGGCACATTTAACTGAATTTTATGTTCTTTTTTTCTTGAATTTTATGTTCTCTTCTTTTCACTCTTCTTTCGCCCATTCTTGAAGGTAATATATGTGTATTGCTGTCTGTCTGAAGATGAAGAATGAAACCCAAAATTTGTCTGCTGCCATGATTATGAACAAAGAAAGCATATATATGAACTCTTATGAAGTTTGGGAATGCAAATCTTTGGGCGCAGAAAGTTTCCAGCCTTACTGTTAACGCTTTTGTCATTCAGACATCCAGTCCAAAGTAAGCTTGTTAGCTTCGCATTTCACAATGACTATCAGGACGGAAAGTTAGAGGATTCCTTCAAACTTTTGTAGATTAGAACCAACTATACTTGTGTTGAATGTTCGATTGAGCTTGCTGCATTGGTATTTTATATTTTATCTCTCAAATAATAATGTAATGCAGCTACATAAAGAGTTTTTGAATCATGGCATTTTGTAGTACATTTGCCAGAACAATACCTTTTGTAGAACTTGATGGAATTGATACCAGTATAAAATCATAAAACCAAGTGCATCCAACTGCAATTTGATTAATATCATTAATAACATGGTTTCTTTAACAGAACTCACAGTTCTATTTGTTTACAAAAAATCATATAGTGTATTTTTTTTTTGGAAAGATGATACAATGTACTTTTTATTTTGAAAAGATCATACACAACAAAATACAGTTTATGGTATTTTATAGTAAAAAATACAGTGTATGATTTTTTGCACATAAAAAAATACAGTATATGATATTTTATAAATAAAAAAACACAGTATATGATATTTTATAAATAAAAAAAATATAATTTTTGATTTTTTGTAAAAAAAATACAATGTATGATTTTTTATAAATAAAAAAAATACAATGTATGATCTTGTATAAATAAAAAAATAAATTATATGATCTTTTATATATAACAAAATACAGTGTATAATATTTTGTAAATAAAAAAATATAGTATATGATTTTTTGCATACAAAAAAATATAGTATATAATTTTTTTATAAAAAAAAATATTTTGTATGATCTTTTATAAATAAAAAAATACAATATATGATCTTTTTTAAGTAAAAAATACAGTGTATGATCTTTTATAAATAAAAAAAATATAGTGTATGATCTTTTACAAATAAAAAAATACAGTATATGATCTTTTGTAAATAAAAAAATACAGTGTATAATTTTTTATAAAAAAAAATATAACGTATGATTATTTGCAAATAAAAAAAATACAATATATGATCTTTTGTAAAAAAAAAATATAGTGTATGATATTTTAAAAATAAAAAAAATATAGTGTATGATCTTTTGTATATAAAAAAAAATACTTATTTAACAATTAAAAATTATCCATTAGAGTATATGAAAAAGATATTGGCTTTATGACATTAGAGATTTGATTTTGCCTAATGCAAGAAATTTACTTCATAAATGGATTCTATGAAAACAGGACGCTTTTGCCATTGGTGCTTGGGTTCTTGTTTGTGGAAGCTGGAAACCATGAAATATGTAAACAAAATTTTAGTTTGCTTTTTAATGTTAATTTTAACATATGGATTTGGGAACGGGATGCTTTAGATATTGTAGTTATTTATTTATTTGTTTATCTTGTTGCAATTCTTATTTCTGCTACTTTTGGAGATTGAAATAGTGCTGTTATGGAATTTATCTTTTATCGGCAGTAAAAGAAACAAAAAGAGCAACTATGCATATAGAAAATCTTACTAAAAACTAAAAACATTAGTTTTGTGATTATTATTTACAGCAAATTATTTATCTTAAGGAATAAATTTATCCGTATTATGAAGGAACATCAAAACCGAAAGAAGAACAAGAAGAAGATTCTGCACAGAAACAACGTCAAGAAGAAGAAGATGACTTTTAGCAGGATTTTTCATTTTACTGAGTGAAATAAAACACGTAAAACCCCACTCTTATTGTTCTGCATCGAATGCCCTTAATTGATTTGTAGAATCTACGTGAAACACGTGAAAATTATAATTAATTGATTTGGCAGTTACTATGGTACTATTTTAGAAATAACCTTTGCTTAATTTGCAGAATAAAAGACTTTGGAGATATCCCGACTTTGATTAACAAAACCTGCTATCAAGTTCTTTTATTCTATTGAAAATATGCATTGATACAATTATAATAATCATTATATTTACAATGTGAGACAGGTTTTTTCTTTTTTAATTTCTCCATTCAATTTTTATGTTTTTTTTAATCATATATGGATACAGCATGAATAATATTTTTGTAAGACTTCACGTAATTTTACTAAGTGGCCTGTGAGCTAGTAGTGTTATGCTTAATTTTGAGCAAATAGGGGAATGCATATGGATGGAGCATTTTTTAAAGTGAAATTTAAAAAATAGTAATTATGAAATAAGAAATTTAAAAAATAGTATTTAAGATAGATGAAAAATAGAATAGTGTAAATATGAAATGTATTTTTTTTTTTTTGTGGCATTTGTGAAAAAAAACCTCAATTTTTTAGCAGTGTTAGGGCCCAAAACTTGTAAACGGTATTCGTTTCAGCCCACAAGAAAGCCCCAACACCAGCAGAGCAAAATTGTACCTCCGGACGACGTCGTTTGGGTTGGCTCTGTTATCATATCGCAAGTCAAAACAGCCAGTAACGAATAAGGTGTACCCCTATTTCGCGTATCTCGAAGAAAGTCTAATCTTGGAAACATAAAAATCACAAAACCAGCAACCCCTAACCAAGAAAAAAAAAAAAAAAACCAGCAGACCAAAAATTAATAATTAAAAAAATACCTACAAAAATCACAAAATTACAACAAAATTAAAAAAAAAAAGGATTTCCTATTCCTATACATGCGCGCTTCTGATTGTTAACCCAGTCATTCTTTTTAAGGTCCCATCTTCTTTAATTTTTTAGGTTTTCAATTTTCCATTAACCAGACCACACACCATATCCAAATTTCACACTTAACACTTTATACCCAAAATTCGTCTTGTTTTTTCTCAAATTTCACATACCCAATTGCTAAAGTTCCAATCTTTTTAATTTTTTTTGGCCTCAATTTTCAGTTTTTTGGCCACGGTACAGGGTTGGCTTTGCCCACATTTTTCCTCTTCTGCCTACAAAAACACATATATTTCATATCATATTTTATTCAATTACGAAAAATAAACAAAATCTCTCTTACCCCCATATCACCCCCTCACCTTTTTAAGGCCATAGCCAAAATAACCATCCAAGTCCAACAATGGCCAAAGATGATCTTCCACACTCTTTAAAGGTACATTACCATTACTTCTCCATGCTTTTCTTTCCCTTATTATATCTTACCTCCTCTGTTATTATTTTGATTTATTTCCCTCTCCCTTGGCATGACCGCACCTTGTATGTCTGTCACATTTTATTTTTTTTGTTTGCAGTCAATTTTATGACCTAACTAGCTCGTAGCTGCTGCCCTAAAAAAAATAGTACAGAAAAATCATAATTACTTAAAAAGACAACCTTTAAATCAAAATCTAAGAACCCATGTTTGGTTCAGCTCTCAAATTGGACTTGCTGTTTGAAATTTTGGGTTTTGGATAATTTATTCATTGCATGCATAGATAAATTTTGATTCTTTTTTAGTTGGATCGGACCCACCACCATCTGGGTTAGGCATGTTTCACACGGTGATCGTATATCTGTTCATGGGTTTTGGATTTGTTCTAGCAAGTGCAGGGATTAATTGTGAATTGATAATAATGTAGGTTTTCTAAGGTCAATTTTGTTACTGGGTCTATTTTATTAGGGTTTTAGCTGATAACAACTGCAAAATTTCGTGGCTTTTTCAGGTGGGCTTTAGGGATCTGTGTCCTTCGTTTCAGTTATCTGTTAATTTATTTCAGTTCTATCTTATATTACATGTGCTGTTGACATGTAATGCAATTTTGTTTTTCCTTGTCTTGGTGCTACAGTGGCTTGAGTTCTATTGTACCGTCGCATAATATTGATTCTGGACATACAGTTATAATCTTTGATTTTATGTGTCAATTGCCAATTGTAAAGCAACATGCAACATTTTTTTTTTCTCTTTGAACTACTTTCCGGTACGCTCTGGAATTTGATATAAGCAATGTTTATTAGTTATTATTATTACTTGATTTCAATAATTCTTACTAGACTTATCATTTTGGTTTTCCAAATGAGATTTTTTTAGTGAGATTTTCAATTCAATTTATTTGCATGAGCTTTTATTTTTATATATTTACACGAGCACCTGTCTTGAAGAGAATTATAGGTGTATCACTTTAACTTGGGGAGAAAACATGTTTATGTATTTTTTATTTTTTCAGCATAGTCCAATAAATTTTGTTACATTAACATAGTAAATTATGATTATGGGATTACATAGGCGAGACTTTTAAATTGCAGTAATTTATAGGCCAGAGCAGCTCCATTTCATTTTGTCCAAGTGTCTGGCATTTTGCTTTTTGTTATAGCAAAAGTAGCATTTTGGATATTTGGCTATAGGCTTTTGCAAGATATTTTGAATTTTTGATGATCATTAAACAGCCTCAAAAAAATTGTTTTAGCCTCAGAAAAAAAATGATTTTTTTTTTTCTGCTTTACGTCAAAGCAGTTAGCAGGTGCTATTTGCAATAGTAACAATAGCCAAAACTCCAAATGACATTGAGCATTTGAGAAGTTGAAGCGGATTTTTTTTTCTTCTTATTATCTTTTTCTTTAAGCGAGTCTGCTGAATAAGATTTATTCTAAATTAGAAGTTACGTAATAAAAAGTATTAAAATTAGCAAAAAACTGTCTTCATTCCTATTAGTTGTGGAAATTCATATATAGCAAAAATTAGTCATTACACACATTGATTGTCATTATATTCTAGTTTCAATGTGATAAAAAATTACAATGCGTTAACTGATATATAGTTAATGGTATCCTTGGAGCTGTCCCTACTGCTCATGCAACACTCTTGGTTCCAACGTTTGATTAAATGTAATATGAACTAAGATGATTGCATGAGATTTTGCAAAAAATTTTACATCAGTAGTGATGGACAGTTCAGAGATTTAAAGAGCAATAATTCTCTTTATTCTTAGTAAGTCCTGAGGAGAATAAATGCACACTTATCCTGCAAACAGCACATTGACTTACCTTATAAAGCATAGGCGTAAAACATGTTTGCTCTGGAGTCTGTATATGAATGATGCATCTGGTTTAACAGCTTGCACTCTCTGCAAACAAGGGTGTGCTTCTGAAAATGCTTGATGTTTCAATTTGTGTGTTTTTTTTTTCTTTTGAAAGTTTATATTTTTTTCTTAAGTTGGAAGGTTGAAAGTAGAATAACAATCAATTATCAAAAATGAAATGCTAAATTTTTCTGTTTATAAATTCAACATATTTTATAGACTTCTCAACCATGAATCTTGAGTCAGCATATAAAGAACCTTGATTAACTGGCTTGGACTAATTTGGAACACATTGTATAACCTGCTTTTCTTACAAATTGAATGAAGTGCATGGATGATTTCAAGATTCAGACAAAAAGCTTAAGTTTTCATTAAGTGGTCCAATGTTAGATCTATATGAAATATAACTTCATAAGCTGAAATATGGGATTGCTTCTGTTGTTGCTTGCTTCTCTTTTGACTATCTTGGAGGACTTGGTGGGCTATACTGACCTTGGTTACATGACCAAAACACATATTAATAATCTGTTCATTTGGTTCAGAGCGTTGCTTTTAACTGTGCTATGCAGAAGTTTGGCTCTTTCTGTATCAGCTTCAGTAATCAGTATTACCTTATGTGTCTTGTTTATATGTTTCTGATTCCTCCACTGGTCAAGCTTTATTTGAACAGGGAAACGTGCTTCGGATAATTAAGTATTTCCTGCACATTATATGGGACTACAGATTTTAATGTAAATTATGGAAATTCTTCCTTGTTCTGGTGTTCAGTATGTGGGAGAAGCTGATTCTGTTCAACAGAATCCAGGAACCGTTGTAATTTGTGATGGAGAATCTAATGGCCTTCAACATGGGAAGCAAGTACAAATGGTGGATGGTGGAATTGATGACTCATCAGTGAATGTGGAAGGGCCTCAAATAGAAAGACGAAGCGGTGGCAATGTGATAGCAGATGAATTGCCCATCTCTGACAGGCAGCATAGTGGCGTTTCAGGTTCTGATTGTCAAGTGGAAAGCCAAAGATTATCTGGAGATTTTCATGATTTTGAAGATGACTACTTGAATGCACAGAATTATTGCATGGAACCTTGTAAAGCTTCTGATAACTATCCTGTCATTGTAGATACAATTGAAAGTGAGCCAAGCCACTCTAGGGATGGAGAGTCTTTACTCTCAGAGCCCAAGTGGCTAGAACATGATGAATCTGTGGCATTGTGGGTCAAGGTAACTACACATATTCATTTCGTTCACTTCCTCAAAAAGCATTCCCTTTCTGTAACTATGCTTTCTTTACACGTTATGAGAGAGACATAGTTTAGTTATTGTTTTATGCCGATGGCTTTCTTTTGAGGCCCATCATTGTCAATTAATTCCTCACATCACACCATCCATTTCAGAGTTTTGCTGTGCTCTTCTCTTTCTTTAGTTATGCTTGGAACAAAAAGCATTTATAGCTTTGTGTGCTAACATGGTTTTGGGATTGGTATTTCTATTCTATTCTCATAACAGTGGAGGGGGAAGTGGCAGGCAGGAATAAGATGTGCAAGGGTAGACTGGCCATTATCAACTTTGAAGGCAAAACCAACTCATGACCGGAAGCAGTATTTTGTGATTTTTTTCCCACACACTAGGAATTACTCCTGGGCAGATATGCTGCTTGTCAGATCAATCAACGAATTTCCTCAGCCTATTCCATACAGGACACATAAAATTGGACTGAAAATGGTTAAAGATTTGAATGTTGCAAGGCGGTTTATAATGAAAAAGCTAGTTTTTGGCATGCTGAATATTGTTGATCAATTTCATCATGAGGTATTTTTAAATACTCGTTGCTCTTATTTTTCACAATTGTAAAAGCCTAGTGCTGTGCCTTTTTTTCATCTTGTCTTTGCACTCTTAATGCTTGTTCTTAAAAACTTATAATAGGCTTTGGTAGACACTGCTCGTGATGTGATGATCTGGAAGGAATTTGCACTGGAGGCTTCACGTTGTAGCGGTTACTCTGATCTTGGGAGAATGCTTCTCAAGCTTAAAAATGTAATCTTCTATTCTTTTGATAGTTTTTGAAAACGGAACTGAAGATTTCATGACTTTCCTTCAATCTGGCAATTGAAACTCACAATATTGGAATTATCAACTCACAGTTGTATGCGGTACGTGTAATGGATAGTAGTATTAAGAAATGAATATTTGTCTCAGCTCTGAAAGTGAGATATATATTTTTCTTGTTAATAATTTTTTGGCAATATGCAGAACATCTATTTTTTTTTCTTATTACATGACAATAGATTGCTGATGCTATATAAAGATAATAGAACCATAATTTGGACTTTGTTGAAGAATTTTGTTGCCAATTAGACATTTTACAAATATCATTTGCAATTAATAACATGTATATCAATATTAATATATTTTACTATCTGAAATAGTTTTCCTTTAGAATTCCAATGAAATAAAAAAATTAACAATAATAGGAAACTTGTTGATGAATATTCAATGTTTTATTATATAGTTGGTGATTAGGTGAGGTATTCTTTCTGAGAAATGAATCCTTATTTAACATTTTTGTTATCTTTTACTCTTATGATCCAACCAAATTTTACAATTGGTAATAATGTGTGGTTTTTGTTTTAATGCATAAATAAATCCTCATTTAACGTTATCAATATCTTTTACATTTAGGATCCGCGAAAATTTAAAATTTATATTAATATACCTATTTGGAAATATTAATGTAAAGTTTTTATTGTTTTTATCATTCAACAAATTTTTAAAATTGTTTATAAAAAGCTTCTTTGTTTCAATCTTTTCTTACCTAACCTTGCATTTTCAACATCCTAACTAATGAATAGTATAGTTAGACACCATCTTTTTGAAAAAATTTATTTCGATCCATTTGAAGACCCGTGAACATTAATTTATGAATCAGCTCTTCCATCACTAGCTAAGCAATGAAGTAACCTGACTTTTTTGTCAACAGATGATATTGCAGAGCTACATAAATTCTTACTGGCTACAGCATTCTTTTCATTCTTGGAAACAGCGGTGTCAGTCTGCACAAAGCGCTGAATCCATTGAATTGCTGAAGGAGGTAAGTATTGAACCGTGGCAACTCTCACACATTACTGAGGTGCATGCATTCAAATGCATAAGATATTGGCAAGACTGGAATTTCCTTTTGTTACTGTACTACGTGTGCAAGAATGGTGTTTTTCTGTGGGAAAATAATAGTTATAAATTTAGTTCACTGGTATTCTATATGATAGGTGAGATGGTGTTGAGTTAGATACTCTTCAAATGAAGAAAAGAGGGTGTTCAGCAGATTAGTGAAGTTCTTAAATTATCTTAAATTACTCAATTGTAATAAAACATTTTATTGTCTTCCCTTTCTCATTTGTATTTTTAGCTCTTTATAACCAATAAGATGTATATAACCAGAAGAAAAAAGGAAAAAACATTGGTCATCTGTGCTTGTTTTCCTTTGATTGCATGTTATTGTACACATTTGGCTATTGTTGTGCATGGATTTTTCGAAAATGAGAAGAGCAATAGTGTGTTGTCTTGATCTTTTTCTTCATTTTTATGACAATTTTATTGCTCTTTGACCTAGGAATTGTCTGATTCTATATTATGGAATAAAGTCAACTCTCTCGGGAATGCCCCAATGCAGTCAACATTAGGTCCTGAGTGGAAAACCTGGAAGCATGAAGTTATGAAATGCTTCTCAACATCTCAAATCATATCTAGTAGTGGAGATGTAGAGCAGACGAGCTGCGATAGTCCCTCAGATGTGAACCTTCAAAACTCCAGGAAGAGGCCGAAGCTTGAAGTTCGTCGTGCAGAGCCACATTCTTCCCAGTTGGAAACAAGCAGTGCAGTTCAAGCTGTGCCTGTTGAAATTGACTCCGAATTCTTCAATAATCGAGACAGTATAAATGTCCCAACTGTAGCATCAGAGCTCTCTAAAGAAAACAATTTTAGAGAAAAAGCTGAATCTTTAGAGTCTCCCTGCAGTGTAGCTGGCAGATGGGATGCAATTGTAGTTGAAGCTGGAAATTCTGAGCTCATAGAGACCAAAGATGTAGAAAGGACACCTGTAAATGAAGTTATGGCTAAGAAAGCCATTGACCCTGGGAATAAAAATCGGCAATGCATTGCTTTTATTGAATCTAAGGGTAGGCAGTGTGTTAGGTGGGCAAATGATGGTGATGTTTACTGTTGTGTCCATTTGGCCTCTCGTTTCATCAGCAGCTCCACTAAAGCAGAGACAAGTCCTCCAATTAGTAGTCCAATGTGTGAAGGTACCACTGTTCTTGGCACTCGATGTAAACACCGGTCTCTACCAGGATTCTCATTCTGTAAGAAACACCGGCCTCGGATTGACACAACAAATTCACTGGAGAATACACTTAAAAGAAAGCACAGCCATATTATACCACAATCTGGAACTACATACTGCAAAGATATTGTGCTTGTGGGAAATGCTGAAAGTCCACTGCAAGTGGAACCTGTTGCAGTCATGGATGGGGATGCCTTCCATGGAAGGAACATCTTAACTGAGCTTGAGAATTCCAGTCAGGATCATAATGGCATGGAGGTGCTGCAATGTATAGGCTCCAGTCCCGTTGATATTACTGCCCCTTGTCATGAATCTCCAAAACGTTATTCATTATATTGTGACAAACACATCCCAAGCTGGCTAAAGCGTGCAAGAAATGGCAAAAGTAGAATAATTCCAAAAGAAGTGTTCATAGATCTTTTGAAAAATTGCCATTCCCTGGATCAAAAATTGCGCTTACATAAAGCCTGCGAGCTTTTCTACAAGCTCTTCAAAAGTATTTTGTCCCTAAGAAACCCAGTTCCAATGGAAATTCAACTTCAGTGGGCTCTGTCTGAAGCTTCTAAAGATTTCAGTGTTGGGAAACTCTTATTAAAGTTGGTTTGCACTGAAAAAGAGAGACTCAAAAAGGCGTGGGACTTCTCTGCTGATGAAGATGTGCACTTTTCCTCTGTAATCGAAGAACCAGCAGTTTTGCCATTGGCCATTGACAGTAGCCTTGGAGGTGATGAAAAATCATTGAAGTGCAAATTTTGCTCGGAGGAATTTCTTGATGATCAAAAGCTTGGCACCCACTGTATGGACAATCATAAAAAGGAAGCACAATGGTTGTTCAGGGGTCATGCCTGTGCCATCTGCCTGGATTCATTTACCAACCGGAAACTTTTGGAATCCCATGTGCAGGAGAGACACCATGTGCAATTTGTGGAACAGTGCATGCTTCTCCAGTGCATTCCTTGTGGGAGCCACTTTGGGAATGCTGAGGAATTATGGCTGCATGTCCTCTCAGTCCATCCTGTTGAGTTCAGGGAGTCAAAATTGGCTCAACAGAATACATATCCATGTGAAGAAAAAGATGTGCCTTTGCAAAAACTTGAGCTTTCCAATCCAGCTTTGGTAGATAACAACTCCGACAGTTTTGGTGGTATCCGGAAATTCATATGTAGGTTTTGTGGCTTGAAGTTTGATTTGCTTCCTGATCTTGGTCGGCACCATCAGGCTGCTCATATGGGACCAATGTTAAGCACTCGACCCCCAAAGAGGGGGATTCGTTATTATGCGTACAGACTGAAATCTGGAAGACTTAGCCGTCCTAGATTTAAGAAAGGTCTGGGAGCAGCAACATATAATAAGATCAGGAACAGGGGCAGTGGTGCTAACTTGAAGAAACGTATTCAGGCATCGAAGTCAATTAGCAGTGGGGAATTAATTGAGCGGCCTATTGTGACTGAGCCAGAAGCTATTGGTAGGTTGGCAGAATCTCAATGCTCATCTGTTGCAAATATGTTGTTTTCCGAGATTCAGAAGACTAAACCTCGGCCGAATAATCTCGATATATTAGCTGCTGCACGCTCTGCTTGCTGTAAGGTGAGCCTAAAGGCCTCACTGGAGGGGAGATATGGAGTATTGCCAGAACGTTTGTATCTCAGGGCAACCAGACTTTGCAGTGAGCATAACATTAGAGTGCAGTGGCACCAAGATGGGTTTATTTGTCCCAGAGGATGTAAGAGTTTTAAGGATCATGGATTGCTTTTGCCTTTGATGCCCCTTCCAAACTGTTCTATTGGCAACCAGTTAGCAAATTCATCTGACACCATGAACAATGAGTGGGAAGCAGATGAGGGCCATTATGTTATTTATTCACAAGATATTAGAGAGGGGCCTAAACAAGAGGTCACCGTCTTGTGCAATGATATAAGCTTTGGGAAGGAACCAGTACCTATAGCTTGTGTAGCAGACGGAGACCTCCTAGCATCTCATAATGTCTTAGATGTTTCTGATGGTCAAATTTCTAATTCATCTATGCCTTGGGAAAGCTTTACATATATAACAAGCCCATTGCTTGATCAGTCCGGTAATCCTGATATTGAGGTATCCTTTTGGGTCGTTTGCTTTTTTGTGACGTTAGTCAATTTGGAACATGGTCTTAAAATCAATGACTAATTCACTAATGTCTTTATGGATATCAGCTAAAATGCTTGGATTTCATTCTCCTCGTTCCCCATTTTATTGCAGAGTTTGCAATTAGGGTGTGCTTGCCCTCACTCTTTATGCTCTCCTGGAAGATGTGATCATGTTTACCTCTTTGATAATGATTATGAAGATGCAAAAGACATATATGGGAAATCCATGCATGGCAGGTTCCCATATGACGATAAAGGGCGCATTATATTGGAGGTAAAGTTAACTTCTTAGCATTATGAATAATTACCAAAGCCGCCATGCTTATGCATTGCTGACTGTCAAACAATGTCTCTTTTAAGCTGGGCTGCTGGAAGCCCTGGACTTCCCTATTTTTCAAAAGGATGTTTTTAAGCCTGATCTTTTTTTGAGAGTTTCTGCAATTTGGTGGTAGATTCACCTTGTTACTGATTGGATGCATGTGGATCCTTTTTATCCAATTAACAAAATGTTTCTGATGCTTGTAAATTCTAATATTAGTAGCTTTAGATATCCTTTGGTCGGATAATAATTACCTGAGATTGCTTTTCTATCCATAGGAGATCATTTGTTCTTTATACTTCTCTTCTTTCTGAAGATTCCTATGCATTACCATGTAAACTTTGTGGCACATGTTTCCCCTCTGTCCACATTTTGTGGCAAGCAGATGAGACTGTTCGCTAAACCCCATTCCTCATCATGTGTTTTGTGTGGCATGTTACTTTCCTAGTGAAATTGACCTTCTCAATCTTTCGTGGAAATTTTTTTTCAGGAGGGCTACCTTGTTTATGAGTGCAATAAAATGTGTAGCTGTACTAAAACCTGCGCAAATAGGGTTTTGCAGAATGGATTACGAGTAAGATTGGAAGTCTTCAAAACAAAGAATAAGGTAATGCTTTCAATCATTTTTTCTTCTCATTCATTCTTTATATTTATTCTTTTTTTTGAAATAAATAATTACAGGGATGGGCAGTCAGGGCAGTTGAACCAATCCTCCGAGGCACATTTGTGTGCGAGTATACTGGGGAGGTTTTGGATGAGCAGGAGGAAAATGAGAGGCGTGGCAGGTTTATATATGCTGAGATATAGAGTTTCTTTTTCAGCTTATATTAGCTTCTTGTTAAATTTTCAGTGTCCTTTTATGTCGGTCTTCCAGATATGGTGAACAAGGTTGCAGCTATATGTATAGTATTGGTGCTCATACCAATGATATGAGCAGATTGATTGATGGACAAGGAGAATATGTGATTGATGCCACCGAGTATGGAAATATCTCACGATTCATCAATCATAGGTAGGCAAAAGTTACTAAGCATTATTTCTTACAATTTGAAAGTGAAATGCTCTACTGTTGGGGAAGCATGAAATGTTTATAGTTCATCAAATCATGTTTAGCCTAAAGTTCCAACATATTAAAATTTTTGAAATTGTCTAATGTGAGATCATATATTTTTCTATAAGTTGTAAGTCAGCATTCATCCATGCATCATCTATATATTTGTCAGCAGTTTTAATAAATCCTACTTGACTTTTTAGTTTACACAATTTTTTTAGTAGATTCTATATTATGTGGATTATGTGAAGAGAAGCATTGCCTGTTCTAAGATTCTTATTTTTCAATTCAAAAAGCAAATAAACTATAGAAAGCAATGTCTTAGAAGCCTGGCATCCAGTTGGGTCATGTCCCCAGTTGTTATGGCTTTTAACTTTGCCGATTCTGGCATGAAATGGAGAGCTGGTTGGTTCGACTAGGAAACAAGTCATAAAGGAGGCGCTAGTGATACCGTTTAAAAAATTACTTTGACATCTCCAAATTTACAAGCTATTCATTTTATATGTTTAGTTGCAAAATGTTTGGGTCCGTTTTATTTTCTTGTTAATTTTTCTTATGTTTATCCCTCTTTGTTTAATCCTGCTTCTGTTAACAGCTGTATGCCAAATCTTGTCAGCCACCAAGTTATTACCGACAGCATGGATCCAAAACATTCTCACATTGGTCTGTATGCAAATCGAGATGTAAGCCCTCTCTGCCTGTGGTGTTATATACCAATTTCTTGTTTGTATGAGACAGGGATTGATTGTATTACTTTAGCATCATTATGTGGCATCTCAAGAAGATGATCGCATCATTAAGTTGCAAGCTTCTTCCTTTCTTTCTCTCTCTCTCTCTCTCTCTCTTCGGGGATTCATGTTGAGATTTTTTGTTCAACTGCCGAAATGTATCACAATATTATCGTAGTGGAGGGGTCTCAGTATTTTAGTTCTAAGGCTTAAAATTAACGACATAGGCCAGATTGTTGATATTAACATATTAATTGCTAAACTTCATCGTCTTCCTGTACTTTTATAGTGTAATTGATGTGTTGATTTTAACATTTTCTGAGCAGATTTTATCTGGTGAAGAACTGACACACAATTATCGGTACGATCTGGTTCCTGGAGAAGGACTTCCATGCCATTGTGGTACTTCAAAGTGCAGAGGCTGTCTGTACTAAATGTTAATGAACATACCATCAACCTTTAGCATGCAAGATGGGTGATCTTGACAATAGATGCATAGTTGAGCATGTTCAACACATTTTAAGCATTCATCAAAGGGCCAAAGCGTATTGGCTGGAAATTTTTTTGCTCCGAGCTGACAATATATTCACTGAGTTCTAAAATGACAATGTACGGTCCACGACTCTTGATGATAATGCGGGAGCACCTCCATGTCTTTCCAACAAAATTTTTGCAGACTGTGCAAGTAGTTGGCGTCTAATTTTCATTTGTTTCAGCATGTTACTGAAAAGGCGCTCATCCTTTGTTTTCCCGGTAGATTTGGAGGATGATGTCCCTGGCTTAATCTAGAAGTTTAGGTGGCTTTGTCTGTTCGAAGTTTGCAGGTGTCCTTTTTGTGGGAATGCATAATGGCCTGTAAGTAAGTTTTGGTTGCCATTTTTTCCTCTGTAACCACCATTAATATGCAAATATTTTGAGTGAGCAAGCTGGTCTTTCGATTATTTTTGCAAGGTGTATATGTTTCAGAAATCACAATCCTCCATAAAAGCATCGATATTACCCAAAAATTAGGGGAAATGGAAGAACAAGATTTTACATATTTCTAATTGACAATCAAACGGTACTCGCATTCTTCAAAAATCTTCGTTGGCATTGTCAAACTTCATTTCTCCATTTCTAACAACAAAGAAGACAAAGGGAAGCCCCAAAGTGAAGGTCACCAAGATTGCCATGCCTGCCACGAAAATATCAATACAATACACTAATTTATATCAATTCACATCAATTAACTATACAAGTAAACATAGGGTAATTTTTTTTTCTTTTTACCATATCCAACATATTCA
Organism: Excoecaria agallocha; assembly: GCA_037975025.1. Classification (NCBI taxonomy): domain Eukaryota; kingdom Viridiplantae; phylum Streptophyta; class Magnoliopsida; order Malpighiales; family Euphorbiaceae; genus Excoecaria; species Excoecaria agallocha. The sequence goes on along the minus strand of CM075807.1, from coordinate 773,347 downwards.
GGCAACTTCTTGTTCTTCGTTTTCTTTGTTGACATGGACTGTAAAATCAGGGAAATGATGACTAATCCACTTCCAGTTTTCTCTCTAACAACTCTCTCACTCAAATCCAAAGACCAAAAGCCAGCAGTTCCACTTATAAAATCTTCCATTACAACCTTAAAAAACAACAACAGTCCAAGCCACATTGTCACCTTTGCAATTTGCCTTACGATTGTTTTGGAGGAGATTGCCCAATTCACCATATTAACAGCTGAAGCAGCGGCATATAGAGGAAGCCAAAAGTACCAATCTATGCTAAAAAAAAAAAAAAAATCTTGCTTAGATTCAGTTCATGAAATATAAGTGGTTGACTAAATGTCCAATTTGACCATGACCCTCGACGGCTAAATCCCATTTAAGTTTATGATTGATCTAACTCATAAAGTCGTGATGTTACTTGAACAAATATTTCCTTTTCTAAGAAAAATAATATTGAAGAAGTAATTAATATAAAGAAAGATTGTAAGAATGGAAAGTACCAGGGTCATTTAGTTGGACTGAAGCAGAGTAAGCAAAGATTGCAGCCATTACAAGAGAACAGGAACTGAATAGAACAGCAGATTTTACCATTTTTCTTCTTTAATTTGAGAGTCAACCCTTGTCTGAAACCTAAATATATCATTTTAATATTAAATTCATAGATTGTATGCTTGTCAATTATTTTTATTTCTTTTATTAGAATAGTGATCCCATGGTCTATGCCTCAAGACAAATATGATAGGATTGCTTCTCAGTTTCTTTTGATTGTAGTAAACTCTTGTTGTGATTCAAGAAGGATAACTTTGCTTAAGAAATTCTTGAGAATCTTTTATTTATTTATTTTTATAACATATTTAACCAAATCTGACCCCATAAGTTTGGAAAAGCTAAATTAACTAACAGATACAAAGTAATAAATTCATGGAAAGTTACAATCCCCACCGCGAAATAGTGCACCGACATGTCTTCATCGACGTTGATTTGCGATTGAAAGACTAAGAGCTAACTATCGAGACTATGGGTTATCCGGACACATACTTCGTGAAATGGTTCATAGATATTTGTTACCGGGAGCAACAAGATCAAGTTGGTAAGGATTAAAAATTTTCCTTCATTTTTCTAGTTATTTTTATAATCATCGATTTTAGAAGAGTCCCTTGACCATTCTGTATAAACGTGCTATTCTATTTGTACATATATGATTATTTTTTCTATTCTTTTTGTGTTCCATAAATAACTGATTTGACTTTTGGATTGTAAAAACTTTAATTTAAATACGTAAGAACAAAAACTGAAAAATAATTAATTTAAATTACAAGAATTACAAGATTAATTCAAATAAGAATTTGGTGGAATATATCCATAAGCATCAAGACATGAGGAGTTAAAAAGAAACAAAAACAGATAAAAGACAGGCATGAGAAGATAGTGTGAAACATGCATGCTTATTGGTTTTCGTATTATTGTAAGCCATAAACATTGTTATTGTCATGCTTGAGATTTCTGCCTGTTTTGTTTTGGTAGTTTGTATTTAAATTTGCACTTTATAGATATCTATACTATTTTCATTTCAAATATCAAATTCTTAAACAATTACTCGTTAAACAAGATAAGACAATGTTTTTTGGATTTAATTTTGTACGTATTCAAGCATAAAACTTACATGTAAAAAGAACATTAGGAGCATTGTTTGTGATTGCCAGTGGAGAGATCTTATGAATATCATAACAAGCTAGATCATGGTTATATGAATATCATGTATCAACCATCATACATAGTCAGTTTATCTTTTTTATTAAATTAGGACGTCTCGTTTAATTTATGAATTGATTAAATTTTAATATATTATGAAAAAAGACATGGTTGTTACACGGGAAATATATATATATTTTTTTAAATCATGAAATGTCCTGAATGGATACTTAAACCATCACAGTCAGGTTAATTCCCATTCGAACCAAATAAAACTATTACGGTGGCAAAATTCTCTCACTTGAAATTTAACACAGTTGCATTTTTAAAATTCGAATTCTAGATTACTAGTTAAACTAACAGAAACTCTAATCATTTTAGCTATGTGTTCGGTGATACACAATAAATATAAAATGAATTACAGCTAATAATTTTATTAGTAATTAATTCCTGAATGAAAAATTTAAAAGAGAAAATTGATTGATGATGGTGGGGCAAAATTCCAGGGAGACCATTCCCCTTGGGTTTCTTTATATGGTGCCATTGGTGATGCCAATGTGTTATTTCTTTATAAAATATGCATTTACATTTTCTATAAGAGCAATCATATGTTAGCTCTATTATTGCAATACAACTATACAAGCCATCTTTTTTTAGCAATGACACTCAAGCTCCATCTCTTTCGAGTTTTAATAAAAAAAAAAAAAAAGAAGAAGCTAAATTCAACTATTTTTCTCTTTTAATAACTTAAAACAATATTCCGACTAGATCAAACCATACTTATTGAATTCAAACATTTAAATTACGGATCTTATATGATGCTAAATGATATTAACTCTAAATCAGAATGATATCATATCAGTGCAAGCACATCGAGCAGACTTAAAAAAAAAAAAATGAAAGGGATTTAGAGTTAGTTTTGGTCAAAAGATTTGATGTGAGAAAACAAAAATACTTTCTTTCTATTTCTTTCTCTGTAAATTGTACATCATATTTATACACAAAATTACTTGTTAGGAAGTCAACTATTTCAGCTCCTATAATCACTGCCCTAATCACTCCTACAATCATGTTAGCCAAAGTCAATGACAGTCTGTAACACTTCCCCTCAAGCTGGAGCATAAATATTGATCATGCCCAGCTTGTTACATAAATATTCAACTCGTGGCCCATTTAAAGCTTTTGTAAATAAATCACCTAATTGTTCTGCTGTCTTCACATGCCCAGTTGAAATTACATTATCTTGAATTTTTTCACGAATAAAGTGACAGTCAACTTCAATATGTTTGGTCCGCTCATGATACACCGGATTGGAGGCAATATGGATAGCAGCTTGATTATCACACCAAAGATTTGCTGGAGACGAGAAATTCATACCAATTTCGGCAAGTAAATGACGAATCCATAAGATTTCACATGTAGCCTGTGACATAGCCCTATATTCAGATTCTGCACTTGACCTGGATACTACAGTTTGTTTCTTGCTCCTCCAAGACACTAAGTTTTCTCCGACAAAAATACAATAGCCTGTAGTTGATCTTCTATCGCTCTTGGAACCTGCCCAATCTGCATCAGTAAAGCACTCAATGCGGTTATGTCCATGATCACTGTAGAGTATACCCAATCCAGGAGCACCTTTCAAATAGCATAGGATATGTTCTAAGGCCTCCCAATGCTTGATTGTTGGGTTCGTCATAAACTGGCTAACAACACTTACTGCAAATGCAATATCTGGACGAGTAACTGTAAGATAGTTCAGTTTTCCAACTAACCGCCGGTATCTCTCTTGGTCATCAAATGGATCGCCATCATCTTTTGTAAGTTGTACATTTGGAACCATAGGAGTACTGCATGGCTTAGCTCCTAATTTTCCAGTTTCTGCAAGTAAATCAAGAACATACTTTCTTTGAGACAAAAGAATTCCCTTCTTATTTCTTGAAACTTCGATTCCCAGAAAGTATTTCAGTTGGCCTAAGTCTTTAGTGTGAAATTTGTCATGCAAGAAAGACTTAAGAGAAGAGATTCCTTCATGATCACTTCCTGTAATTACAATATCATCAACATATACAACAAGAAGAATAACACCTGCTGTTGATTGTCTGTAGAACACTGAATGATCACTTTGACTCTTCTTTAACCCAAACTCTTGAACAACCTTACTAAATTTGCCAAACCAAGCCCGAGGACTCTGCTTTAATCCATACAGAGATTTCTTCAAGCGACAAACTTTACCATACTCCCCCTGAGCAACAAACCCAGGTGGTTGCTCCATATATACTTCTTCTTGAAGATCTCCATGAAGAAATGCATTTTTGATATCTAACTGATGTAATGGCCAGTGCTGAGAAGCAGCAAGAGAGATGAACAGACGAACAGATGCTAACTTGGCTACAGGAGAGAATGTGTCAGAGTAATCTACTCCATATGTCTGTGCATATCCTTTGGCTACAAGCCGAGCTTTAAGTCTAGCAAGAGATCCATCTGGATTGACTTTAACTGCAAAAACCCATTTGCATCCAACAGCCTTTTTGTCGTGAGGTAAATCTACTAACTCCCAAGTTTGGTTATCATCTAGAGCTTCAATTTCTTCACGCATTGCAGTGCACCAGCCAGGATGAGATAAAGCTTCTTTGACTGTTTTAGGTATGGAGATGGAGTCTAAAGAAGTAATAAAAGCACTAGACGATGGAGATAAGTGATCATATGAAATAATGTTAGCAATGGAATAAGTAGATTTACAACTGCGTTTACCTTTGCGAAGACTGATGGGAAGATCAAGATCATTTGGTGGAGGATCCAATGACGAAGTTGATTCTGGCGTAGGACATGTATCAGTAGCTGCTGTTCTCCTAGAATAAACTTGCACAATAGGTGGCTTGTCTGAAACTGAAGTCTGAGTAGCAGGAGAAGCATCATGAGAAACATTATCATCCACTAAATGTTCAGAACTTGATATAGATTTATAGATGAGACATTCATCTTCCTCCCTCTGACTAATAGAAGTAGACTCGGTAGAGAAAAATGGTGTTTGCTCCGAAAATGCTACATCGGTAGAAATCACATATCTGTTGAGATCAGGAGAATAACACCGATACCCTTTTTGAAGACGAGAATATCCCAAGAATACACACTTCACAGCTTTAGGATCTAATTTTGTAATATGGGGTCGTACATCACGAACATAACACGTGCTCCCAAAAATTTTTGGTTCTATTGGAAACAAGGGTTTATGAGGAAAAAGAACATGATAGGGGCTATTACCAGTAAGTACAGTAGATGGCATCCGGTTAATCAGAAAACATGCTGTGGATACAGCATCGGCCCAAAAGTGCTTTGGAACTTTCGTCTGAAACAACAAGGCACGAGCAATCTCAAGGAGATGTCTATTCTTCCTTTCAGCCACTCCATTTTGAGAGGGGGTATCAACACATGATGATTGATGGAGAATACCATGTTGAGTCATATAAGTTTGAAATGGTTCTGACAAGTATTCCTTAGCATTATCACTTCGTAATATGTGCACAGAAACATTAAATTGAGTTTTAATCTCAGCACAAAAAGCAGAAAAATGAGTGAATACCTCAGAACGATTTTTCATAAAATAAATCCAAGTCATTCTAGAGAAATCATCAACAAAAGTAACAAAGTATTTGAATCCTGTTTTTGATACAACAGGACATGGACCCCAAACGTCTGAGTGAACTAATTCAAAGGCAAATCCAGCTCGTTTATTAATTCTAGGACCTAATGAGCTGCGATGGTGTTTTGCATAGTGACAAGACTCACAATCTAATGATGAAACTTTATTAAATTGTGGATCTATTTGCTTCAAAATGGGCAAAGAGGGATGTCCCAGCCGACAATGAGCTTCAAAAGGTGAAGTAGTACTAGGACAAGCCACATATCGAGGTACCCATGAATCCAGAACATAAAGATCATCAGATACATGTCCTCTACCAAATATCTGCTTCGTCATAAGATCCTGAAATAGACAATGATCAGGAAAAAATGAGATACAACACTTTAGATCTTTGGTAAGCTTGCTTACAGAAATCAAATTGAAAGCAAGATTAGGCAAACTTAGTACTGAAGATAAAGTGATAGAAGATGTGGGTTTAACAACTCCAGAACCCTCAACATGATAAGTTGATCCATCAGCAATTGTTACAGGGGAGGATACTTTATGAGACTGGAAGGTGGAAAAGGTTTGAGGGTTACCTGTCATATGATCCGTAGCACCGGAGTCAATGACCCATTGTTTTGAGGAAGAAACAAGGCATGTTTTACCTGAATCATCAATTGGAGTGGATTCCTTCAAGAGATGAGCATATTCTTCAGCTGAAATAGTGACAGATTTTTCCGAAGATGAACTAGATGCAGCAATGTTAGCAGCTTGAGTTCTCTGATTGCGATGCAATTTTCTACAGTATCGCTTTGTGTGTCCAGGTTCTTTGCAAAAGTAGCAAGTAATATTGCTGAAGTCATTGTTTCTGGTAGCATTTCCTCCTCTATTACGGTTCCTTCCAACTTCATTTCCCTCTCCTCCTTTAACAACTAGTACATTGGGCTGTTGAGATGGTTGAGCATTCTTCTCTGTTCGTAACAGTCTGCTGAAAACATCTTGAAGTGTAGTGAGTTCAGGGCTAGACAGAATTTGAGATTTTGCGGTCTCAAATTCTGAAGGAAGACTGGCTAGAAAACTCATAATAGCCATTTGTTCCCGCTGAGTTTGTAGCTTCTTAATGTCTGTGCTGAGAGGCAATAAGACATTCAACTCTGCATATACTTTGTTGAACTCCATAAAATGAGCAGTGAGGGATTTGGTCTCATCTTTTTCAGCACGATAGAAAGCTTTACATACATCATAGATGTGAGTAACATTTCCTTTACCCGAATACAAGAAAGCTAAATAATCCATTAACTCCTTAACATACTCACAGTGATTTACTAATCCTACCACATCATTCTCAATAGAATTAGTAATTTGCAACAGCAACCGAGCATCATCTCTAAGCCAAGTTTTATCATTGGACGGTTCTTCAATTAAATGATCATCTTTCTCGACACTCCTTAAATAAATTCTTATTTTCTTACTCCATTCTAGAAAATTAGACCCATTTAATTTATGCTCAGTAATTTTGGTGGGTGCTGAAACAATTTCAGTAACAGTAGATTTAGCATCTTCGATTGATTTACTACCATCCGCCATTTTTTTTTTTTTAACTTAACTAAAACTTAAAATATTGACCACATATATGAAGAAAACGAAAATGCAGCCTAAACCAAAGACCCAAGAAATCTAATATAAACGGAGAGCCACTCACACCTCAGGATTCAAAGTGAGAGAGAGAAACTTTTGGAGAAGACCGGATGAGGAATCTGACCCTACGATCGGATCGGAGATCACCAGGCGACGCCGGAGCTGCAATCGAAGGACCGTCGGACACCAGAAGCAGTCACACGCTCCGGCGCGTGATGAAGAGGCGGGAGACTGTTGCGGCGCGTGAGATCCACTCGCAAGACGTCTGTTCACCGGAAAAGTGTGGGATGGCCGGAAATCAGATTGCGCTCCCTATGATAACGGCAGTGAGGCAAGATGATCACCGGAAAAACTTCCCACCACACAAACAGTAGCAACCCAGCAGAGAAGAACACGTTACCTTCTCTCAGAACGAAACCCAGAAAGAAAACCAGAGAAGAACAAGTTACCTTTTCTCAAAACGAGCCTAAGGCTCTGATACCATGTGAGAAAACAAAAATACTTTCTTTCTATTTCTTTCTCTGTAAATTGTACATCATATTTATACACAAAATTACTTGTTAGGAAGTCAACTATTTCAGCTCCTATAATCACTGCCCTAATCACTCCTACAATCATGTTAGCCAAAGTCAATGACAGTCTGTAACAACATAATTGATCAAACATTAGTATAATTATGCTTGTAACAATAAAAACTAACTTTTCTTAAACTATGTGAAAATAAAAGTATTTCTATTATTTTGGGACGGAAGAAGTAATATGCTTTTTACTTATTTGTAATACTAACATTGATAAAATAATTTTTCCAAGAACTTTTTTCTTAGAAAATATTTATATCAATTTTCTAACTGCTGATTAATAGAGAAAATAAATTTATTAAGAAGGTTAAAATTTAAAATAAAAATATTATTATTTGTTGTTAGCGTTGGTACTCGATGGAATCACATTCATATTGCATATCAGGGAAAACTTTGTAAGTTTTCCACATATATTTAGTTACTGCCTAAAGGGGCTTGAATTGTTACAAATGTTACAAGATTGGGCTAAATTTGATGATATCTAAAAGAATGCAAAAAAATTGATAAAACATGCAATATTGCGGATTTCTTTTATCATTAGCCCTCTTTAAATTCTTTTTGTAATACAATTTGTATTACTTTATTTTTCTGTGCTGTTTGTGTGTTATCTATAGTTGTCTCAGGTCTTTTCTTTTTTATTTCAGTTACCGTGGTGGAGTAGATAGTGAGGGCCGCCCAGTAATGGTTGTTGTGGCAGCACATTTTTTGTTGCGCTGTCTTGAGTTGGAGCGATTTGTGCTTTATGTGGTGAAGGTAATCCTGGTATTGCATTTTTTTTTTCTTAAGCTAGGTAAAAATCCAGTTATGCAGTTTTAAATTGGATTCATTTGTTAAAGTCTTCGGCTCTTTTTTCTGCCTTCTGCCGCTTTTATTTCTTTAATAATATCTACAGATAATTTATCAGTAATGGGTTATTTGGTTACAATGCACTAACTTGTTAGTCACTAAATTATGTCGTAATTGCTATATTTCAGGAATTTGAGCCCTTGATACAGAAGCCTTACACTATTGTGTATTTCCATTCTGCAGCATCTTTACAACTGTAAGTATTGCTGTGTGGTTGACTTGAGAAACTACAAGCATGATATTGTGCAATTCTCTCTTTTCAACAGATATATTCTGCTTGTTTGTTCTTTGTGGTTTATGTATACAAGATCAGTACATGTATGTGTAATTCTTGCACATGCTATAGACATTTGTTGCACAAAAGGAAGAGTTGAGCCAAGTTTAATTGATTTTTTTCGGCTGGCTGCATTTCAATATGCTGCTGAAATTTCCAAATCCTTATTTTTCTGTAGTTCTGTTTATCGGATTTCGCAATGGTAGGCCCTAGAAATGATGTGAATATGGACAATTTGTTAGGATTTCAAATTCTGAGTTTCGATGTGTAAGTTGGGGAACTGTTCGTCAATATAGTTTACAAATTTACTACATCCTGCAATCAGAATTTGCACTTGCGCAGGGATCATAAGAGACAGACGTATTTCTTTTATTTGATTGCCAATTAGAACTTGTTGGCTTAAATATCATTTCTGTTTAAGTGTATGGAAGTAGTGTTGTTGTGCAGCTAAATAGGACAGTAGTTGGGTGCTGGCCTTGCAGCCAAGGCAGGCAGGGGTTCTTTTCTGTTTCCTCCTCATATCATCCTTTTGGAAAAAAATAAATGGAAATAGTGCTAATGCATATCAAATGTTTATTATAATAATTAGAAATAATTTCCTGAAAATACCATCCTTTATATACATTTTTCTGTTATAAACAGTCAGCCAGATTTGGGATGGATGAGAAGATTACAACAAATACTTGGTCGGAAGCACCAGCGGAACCTTCATGTATGCTACAAAACTTTAACTTTATCTAATTAGTAATCTTTACCTGTGTTGGTTTTAAAAATCTCATTTGTTTTATATTCAGGCAATATATGTTCTTCATCCTAGTTTTCACCTGAAAGCTACACTTTTTGCTTTGCAATTATTTGTTGATAGTGTGGTATGTCTGACTTGATTTCTTATATTCCATTTGATGAGAGGTGGAACTATTTCTTTATTACTAATAGTTTTGAACTTCCTATCTAGACATGGAAGAAAGTGGTATATGTTGATAGACTTCTACAGTTGTTCAGACATGTTCCTCGTGAGCAATTAACC
>CM075807.1:663961-763452 GCA_037975025.1 Excoecaria agallocha | reverse complement strand
TAATTATAAGATTCAAAAGTTCTTGGTCCAATGCATTTATCATTATATAAGATTCAACAGTGCAAGATTATAACAATTGTGGACTATATATATATATATATATATATATATATATATATATATATATATATATATATATATATATATATATATATATATATATATAAGCCGCAGATTGAGGTTACATTAATTTTCCAAATACGATCTTATTTAACTTTTTTTTTTTAATTATTATCCAAGGGTCCAACAGGAGATGCATATTTGAAATCTCATACTGCTAATCACCATACCACAATATCGCTAAACCAAAACTTATTGGTTAAACTTGCACTTACTTATTTTCTTTTACTGGGCATCGTGTACAGTTGGAAATTTGTGGATATACAAAGGTTATCAGTTAGTCTTACATACTAAAGGTCCAATATCTTTAAACATAAGTGCCTGATTTTTTACTATTGCAATTATGTATGAGTTAAAGATAAGTATAGGCAATTTTAAAAGAAAAATGAGTGCATTTGGTTGAATGAAAAAGTGAAATAAAAAAATTGACAAATATAAGGAGTAAATTATATATATATATATATATATATATATATATATATGCAAACTCAGTTGAATTGTATTAACTTTTCAAAAAATTAAAGTGTCTAGATGGCTTTTCTTTTTCAAATACAAGTATCAATGAACATTTTTTTGACTGGAATTTCCATTTCTTTATAAGATCATAAGTTCAAAGATTACAAATTAATTAAGACTAGAAGATCAAACATTCCAAAAGTAAGATTTTATTCCTAGACACAAGAAATTAGTCTCTCAATTAGGTATAATATATCTAGAACACAACTAAAATTTACACAAAAGTCATTTAAACATTTTAATTTCAAATATATATATATATATATAATATATATATATATATATATATATATATAGATAGATAGATAGATAGATAAAAGATCTTGATGTATTCATCCCTTAGTCTGACGTTGTTAGCTCTGGATTGGTATCTCAGGTTACTGATGACGTATAACCTCAGTATATTGTTGTTTGGGGATATTGCTTCAGTCGGAAGCTGTGGATTCCTCTGACATTTTGTTTGGACTTTCCTATTATCAATATATTCATTGGGTTATCAAAGAAACAATAAATAAATAAAAGATCTTGATACTATTAAATACCTTTTACACATTTTGCTAGTATGATGCTGAAGTACCTCTTCATTCATAACGTTTGTAATCAACATACTTTATCAGATTATTACTATTTCAGTAAAAATATATTTAAAAGTAATAAAATAGTCGATAAAACCAGCAATATTGTAACACCCTTATTTTAAAATCAAACTTTAACCATATAATGAATCTGTACTTAACAAATTAATCTATAAGATACTTTTTGAGCAATCACTTCAACCATAACTCTTTACTTTTAGTACAAATTCAAGTAAACTATAGCATTAAATGCATTAAATACTATATCATTTTGAAACTTATAACAACATCGCTTTACATTTACAAACTTCCATTCTATATAAGAAAATATGTACTGTACAAAACTCTTAGTACAAATAAGATCTTATAAACATAAATCCTCAAAAAAAAAACCTTCAAAAATAAACTCTTCTATGACTTGTGTTGGCCGTTCTGCTGCAGATATCAATCATGAGAAAAAGTTCTATATTGACAACCTACACGGATAAAAATCCATACTAAGCTATATAAAACTTAGTGGGAAATAAACAACATGTAGACGATGTCATTCGAAAGTCATTGAAACAATCACACGCACTTAAAATAAGAAAACTTTGAACATACATGTTTACTATGATAAATAATAAATGATAAGTTCAAGGCATATTGGAACATTTAGCAAATCACGTTTGACGTTATTTTCCATCTCTTGTTATTAATTAATTCCTTACTCATCAATTTCATAATTGTCTTATACATATTCATATAGCACTTAAAATCATATATAACAAGCTGATTTCCTTATTTCATATAATTCACTGACTAATTAAGGTGTAAATTACTCAACTTTCATATATGTTTTAATCAAATTATACTCATAAGAGATTCATACCGATAATCATAATAGTCTAACTTAATTAACTAGATTCATATACATATAGATATATTCTTATGTATCAAGTTTTGTACATACAAATATATGTATACTGTTAGATTTTGAGAAAAAGAGGAAAAGAATCTGATGTTATTTCCCTTCATGTTTACGAGATACAAAAGATACTTATATATTGAGTATGGCTAATGATAAAGCTAAGAAGTTACAGATGCATATTAGTATTTACATGATAATCTGATACAACAGAAATAATTAAATACAGCTGGTTGTATTTATCACTTAACAACCGAATTGTCTTTCTCTAACACCCCCCCAAGCTAATGATGGAGGGAGGCGAAGACGAAGCTTGTCTCTAAAGGTGAGGAATGGACGTGTACCTAGTGGTTTTGTTAATCCATCGGTTAATTGATCAGCACTTGTAATAAATTTTACCACAACGGAACTGTTAATTTTCAAGAGGAAATCAGCTGTGTAAAGAAAAAAATGAGAACAAGAGAAATTCTGCTCTCTTCAAGAAGACAGAGGACTGTTATTATTTCTTCATATCAAAAGGACAATAAACAATGCCTATTTGTAAGCTAACGAGAAACAACCAATGAGAAAAATCAGCAACTAGCTGTTATTCATTTTGACTAAGTAAAAGCCATAAATTACTCCTAACTCATAGCTAACAAACTAACTAATTAATCAACATTTTCATGCAACAGATTTTGAATCAAATCTCCAACACTCCCCCTTGATTCAAAATCACACACTCCAAGTAAGTTTCTAAGAAAAGCATGTCTGTGACTAGACAAGGCTTTGGTGAAGATATCAGCAACTTGGATGTCAGTAGGACAGAACTTCAAAGTTATTTTTCCCTTGGCCACCAACTCACGAATGAAATGAAACCTCAGCTGAATATGCTTTGTATTGTTATGAAAAGCTGGATTCTTTGCCATTGCAATTGCTGAAACATTGTCACAATAAAGTGCAGTTCCCTTCTCTTGCTTCTGGTGAAAATCGCATAACATCCTTCTAAGCCAAACACACTGACAAGCTGCTGTAGTAGCGGCAACATACTCTGCCTCTGCTGTTGATAAGGCTGCTATTGGTTGTTTCTTAGAACACCAAGTGACAGCACCTGATCCAAGCCCAAACATATTTCCAGAAGTGCTTCTTCTGTCATCTGATGAGGCCGCCCAATCACTATCAGTAAATCCAACCAATCTGGAATTTGTTACATGAGTGTACCAAATTCCATAATTGATTGTGCCTGCAATATACCTTAGGATCCTCTTTGCTGCTCCATAATGTATTATTGATGGATTGCTCATGAACCTTGACACAACCCCAACCGAAAAAGAAATATCAGGCCTTGTTTGTGTTAAATATATTAACCCACCAACCAAACTTCTAAATTGATTCTGATTTGCTGCTGCTTCTCCATCTTCTTTCTTGAATTTTTCATTCTTGTTCATTGGAGTAGCCACCATCTTGCAATTTGACATGTTGAACTTCTTTAATAAATCTGCTGCATATTTCTTTTGGGAAACAAATACTCCATCTTCATCCTGTTGTATCTCTAATCCAAGAAAATAGTGCAGCAGTCCCAGATCTGTCATTTCGAAGGTGCTCATCATGCTGAACTTGAACTCTTCTATAAGCTTTGAACTTGACCCCATGTAGATTATATCATCTACATATAAGCATACTATTAAAAAATCAGCTTCCCCTTGCTTCTTCAGATAAAGAGTAGGCTCGTTTGGACTTCTTTCAAAGCCATTTTCATGAAAGAATGCATCAATTTTACTGTACCAGGCCCTTGGAGCCTGTTTTAGGCCATAAAGAGCCTTTCTCAACTTGTACACTTTATCTTCATGCCCATCAATCTCAAAGCCTTCTGGTTGTGAAACATAAACATCATCTTCAAGTTCACCATTAAGAAAAGCTGACTTTACGTCAAATTGATACACCTTCCATTTGAATTGAGCTGCCAATGCCAAGAACAATCTTACTGTTTCAAATCGAGCTACTGGTGAAAAAGTTTCCTCGTAGTCGATCCCTTGCTGTTGTGAAAATCCTTTTGCTACTAGACGCGCCTTGTACTTTTGAATGCTTCCATCTGCATGACATTTTGTTTTGAATATCCACTTTACTCCTATTGCTTTCTTTCCATTTGGCAGATTTGTCAGTTCCCAAGTTGAATTCTTTTCTATGGACTCAAGTTCTTCTTTCATTGCCTTTCTCCACTCATCCTTTTCCGCTGCCTCTTCAAATGTTGTAGGATCTGGAACAATTAGTGCAAACTCCCCCATTTCATAGATCTCCTTCAGTGATTTAAGTCTCCTCGGTGGTGACTCATCTGAAGATACACTTGAACTCTTGCTGCTAGGAGTAGTTGCTGAGCTGCTTGGAGTTGAAGTAGAATAGCTTGGAGTAACCGCTGCTGAATTAGTTTGTACTGGGGCTGAATTTGCTTCCTCCATTAATGGAATTTGGGGCTGAGCTTCCTCATCCCCAACATTAATTCTCCAATTCCAGCTGGCTGCCTCATTAAAAATTACATTTCTACTGACAATTGTCTTGCCAGTTACAGGATTATACAATTTATATGCTTTTGACTCGGTACAATAACCAACAAAAATACATTTAATTGATTTTCCATCTAATTTTTGGCGATTTTGAGCATTAATTAAAACATAAGCAATGCAACCAAAAATTTTCAGAAAACTCATAGTTGGTTTTGTCCCTTTCCAAGCTTCATATGGAGTGATATTTTGAACGGCTTTTGTTGGTGATAGATTCAGCAGGTACACTGCTGTTGCAACAGCTTCTGCCCAATACTAGTTTGGTATGCCTTTCTCTTTCATCAGGCTCCTTGCCATCTCCACCACCGTTCTATTTTTTCGTTCAGCAACTCCGTTCTGTTCTGGCGTATATGGTGCAGTCAGCTCCCTTTGAATTCCATTCTCCTCACAGAAATGAATGAATTCTTTTGACAAAAATTCACCACCTCTGTCTGTGCGAAGTACTTTGATACTTGTTCCTCTTTGCTTTTCTACCAGTGCTTTAAATTTTCTGAAATTCTGAAATGTTTCAGACTTGAATTTCAGAAAATATACCCAGCTCATTCTGCTGAAATCATCCGTGAACAAGAGAAAGTAATAATTTCCACCAAGTGATTCAGTATTCATGGGACCGCATAGATCAGCATGAACTAATTCAAGACATGTTGTGGCTCTTAATGCTTTTCCGGTAGGAAAAGACTTCCTGGTTTGTTTGCCATAGATGCAGCCTTTACATAAATCAAAAGATTGAATTTTTGGTAATCCATGGACCATGTTCTTCCTTTCCAGCAGTTGCAACCCTTTTGCATTCAGATGTCCATATCGTAGATGCCACAATTTGGAGTCGTTTTGCTCTCCCGCAACCAATGCAAAATCCTTCAAAGTGGAGACTTCAAATGGAAATATTCTGTTTTTGGTCATTTGAACTGTGACAATTGTTTGTCCCGATTGCTTATCTTTAATCACACGTCAAAAATAACAGCATATCCACTAGCCATAAGTTGTCCAACACTCAGCAAATTATGTGCCAAGTTAGGAACAAATTGAACATCATGTAAGAGCTTAGTTTTACCTTGGCTAGTTTTAAGAGCTATTGTTCCCTTTCCTTCCACTTGAACCTCTTTGTCATCACCCAATTTGACTACCTTCTTTTGAGTTTCATCAAGCTCTTTAAAGATTTCCTTCCTGTTGGTCATATGATTTGAACACCCACTATCAATAAACCACACTTCAGCTTGTGTGTCATATGTGTCTGAATATGCCATGAACAATCTGCCCTCTTCACCGACTTCTTCTGCAAAGTTTGCCTGTTTGTTTTTGAACCAACATTCTGCTTTCATATGCCCATATCTCTTGCAATGATAACATTGGATGTTGCCTTTGTTGTTGTTTGATCTATGCTCAGATCCTCTGCCGCCTCCTCTTCCTTGATTGTGATTTTTTCTTTGAAATCCACCTCTGCCTTTCCCACGACCTGCACCTTTTTCTTGCTCCTTCGATGTTGAACCCACTCCTTTCACTTGGAATGCTGTTTCATCAGTCTTCTCTTCTCTTCTATTTATTCTTGCTTCATGAGATTGCAAGGATCCCATCAGCTCATCAAAGGAATAGGTGGACAGGTTCTTAGACTCCTCAATGGCTGCAACCACATGGTCAAATTTTGGAGTTAAACTCCGTAACACTTTTCGCACAACTTTGCTTTCAGAGACGTCTTCTCCATAGGACTTCATCTGGTTGACAATTGCTGCAACCCTTGTCATAAAATCCTGCACTAATTCACTATTCTTCATCTGCAGATTTTCAAATTCACGATGAAGTATCTGTAACTTTACCGTGATTACTGTAGATGATCCATGAAAAGCCAGTTGTAAGGTTGTCCATGCCTCATTTGCGGTTGAGGCTGCTGCAATTTTTGAAAAAATTGATTCATGAACAGCTTGCTGTATAAAGAAAAGAGCCTTCGAATCTCTTCTTTTGTTTTCCCTAAGCCTGGTCTCCTCGTCTTTCTCATTGTAGCCATTTTCCACCAAGTCCCACAATTCCTGTGACTTGAACAACGTTTTCATTTTGGTGCTCCAAAACTGATAATTATCTCCATGGAAAATTGGCATGGAAGGTTGGGCTATATTCACTGCACTGCTGTTATTTGCCATGTCGAAATGCCCAAAGGTGGCTCTGATACCAAATGTTAATTTTCAAGAGGAAATCAGCTGTGTAAAGAAAAAAATGAGAACAAGAGAAATTCTGCTCTCTTCAAGAAGACAGAGGACTGTTATTATTTCTTCATATCAAAAGGACAATAAACAATGCCTATTTGTAGGCTAACGAGAAACAACCAATGAGAAAAATCAGCAACTAGCTGTTATTCATTTTGACTAAGTAAAAGCCATAAATTACTCTTAACTCATAGCTAACAAACTAACTAATTAATCAACATTTTCATGCAACAGATTTTGAATCAAATCTCCAACAGGAACCACGTCTAACTTGTTCCCGAGCGAAATGGTAGTCCAATTAGACGTGTTTTGTACGGCCATGAAAAATTGGGTTGGAAGAGAGATAAATGGCGCCAATGTTATCACACCAAAGTGAGGCAGGTAGAGGATGTGGAATGCCAAGCTCTTGAAGAACAGAACCCAGCCATAAAATTTCTGTCGTCACATTGGCAACAACCTTGTACTCAGATTTAGTGGAAGATCGAGCCACCGTAAGTTGTTTTTTTGATAACCAGGAAATCAGATTGGAACCCATGTACACAAGGTAACCGCTGGTGGACCTGCGATCATTAGGACAACCGACCCAGTCGCTATCAGAGAACCCTTGTAGTTGTAGTGTCGAATTTTGAGAAAGAAAGAGACCAAGTTGATGGGTGCCACGTAGGTAGCGAAGTACACGCTTCATAGATTGCTAATGCACATCTGTTGGTTGATGTATAAACTGGGCCAGTTTGTTGACAGCGAAGGCAATATTTGGATCTGTTAATGTTAGGTACTGAAGAGCACCAATGATTTGACGATATTGCTCTGGTTGTTGTAGCAAATTTCCCATTGTTTTGTTGAGATTTGGAGACATAGCTAAAGGAGTGGCACACGGTTTTGAATTTTGCATATTTGCCTCAGCTAATAAGTCTTTCAAATATTTTTCTTGAGTAAGTAAGAGGCCACCGAGCTGGCATTTGACATGAATTGTGAAGAAATAGTGCAGTGGTCCATGTCTTTTACTGGAAACACCTGTTTAATTTCACTTTGAAACCAATCAAGTTTTGTTGGATCAGAACATGTTAGTAATATGTCATCAACATATACTAAAATGTAAAATTTTAAATTCCCAAAACATAAATAGAAGAGTGATGAATCAGCCTTAGAGGATAGGAACTCGAGCTTATGTAAAAAATTTGAGAGTCGTGTAAACTAAGCTCTCAGCATGCTTGTTTGTACTTGTTTCAACTCGTACAGAGTACATTGTAACTTATAGACATAATTTGGATATTGTGAGTGAGTGAGTGAAGTCTGCTGGTTGCTCCATGTAAATCTCATCAGTCAAATTGTCATGTAGAAATGCATTTGAGATATCTATTTGACGAATGGGCCATTGATGAATGGTGGCAATAGACAACATGGTCCACACTATGGTGAATTTGATGACTGGGGAGAAGGTTTCTTGATAGTCAATTTTGAATTGCTAGGCATATCCTTTGGCTACCAAGCATGCTTTATAGCGGTCTACAAAGCCATCTGGTTTGCATTTAATATGGAAGATCCACTTGTTATCAATGATGTTCTTGTGTGAAGGACACAGAACGAGTCTCCATGTGTGATTATGGAGGAGTGTATTGTTGGAATTAAGTATTATATGAAATACACTTTCTCAATTTTACCAATTACCTAACATGCATACACAGCAGATTTCACAAAATGCTAGTAACTCAATACTACAGTACAGTTTTGAACAGCTAAAGCAATCGAGAATTTAGATTGAACTCTTCATAAAAAGTTGAGATAGATATACTCAGATTTTATATGTTTTGAGATTAATTGAAATCTAGGTGATATATAGGTGGAAGATATTTATACCCATGAATAAAATAAATAAATTTTACTTTACAAATAGGAAACTTACTTTAAATTAAAAAAAAAATTTTATATGAAAAAAACCAAATCAATAATCAGAATGTGGTGTGCATATATATATATATATATATATATATATATATATATATATATATATATATATATATATATATATATATATATATATATATATATATATATAAACGAATGAAATCTTAAGAATTTTGAAGGATTAATCAATTGCCAATGTTTCTTTTCTCGATGGCAGCATGGGCAGGAGACTTTCCTTCTAATCTTTCAAGCGAATGATAATCTTGAGCTATAGCTTGCAAAAGAATCCTCAAAATCTGAGTCCTACCATTCTGTGCAGCTATATACAAAGGAGACTTGCCTTCATACATGTTTTCTTTAACTTCAACTCCTTCAAAATTTCTGAAATAAGCCAATTGAAACTCAACAGAGACTAGAAATTTGGCTAATTCCTTATGCTTACTGCTTCATGCAAGCAAGTGTTCCCTTTCTTATTCTTCATTCCCAAAAATCCATCATAATTCTTGGCAGCATCAACAAGAATCATTGCAGTGGTCAGCTCTCCAGCTCTGGCAGCAGCATGAAGTGCAGTATCGCCCTGGAAATTTGTTATAGGGATTAAGTCATGAGGAAAATGATAAGCAAGAAGCTGAGTGATATCTTTGCTTCCTGAGGCTGCTGCAAAATGAAGCAATGTTTTTCCTGTAAGCAAGGACGAATTCAAAGTTTAGTTTCAGAGGACGCAAATTATTCTGTAACATATGAATAAAATACATAGACTACCAGAGTGGTGAGGGCGAAATAAAAATTTTTAGGCGGGCAAGTATAAAACATGAATAAAATACGTAAAATAATAGAGCAGTGGGGCAATTACTTGTGAGGGTGACTTGATTAAGGATAGTGATTAATGAAATTTGCTTGCTCGCTGAATAATATTGCAGCTCCTCAATGAATAAATCAGCATTGTCTTTCGTTGCTATTTCATATAATACATGATCCATCAAATTCTTTTCTACTGCTAATTCTTTCTCCACCAAAATTTTGATAGTTTTCAGTTCGTCTAATGTCTGGCTCCTCTTCACCCACAGTTGTTGTTGCCGATTCAAATCCATTGCTCCGATGTGTCTAACGGAATAGACAACTGTAAGTAACAGAACAATCAGCAGATCAAACAACTGTCTTATATTAAACTGATGGAGTTTAAGTAGAAAAGGGTTGTAATTTGATTCAATAAATTAAATGAGTAGTTAACTTGGGTCATATATATACATATATATGCGTGTGTGTCAACTTAATTTGTGAAAAGCAAGGAATTGAATGGAATGAAGCTGCTAGAAATGGAAAAAAAGTTACAGATTCTTTTGCCAAGTTATTCCTAACTTGGAAATTGGAGGAATAAAATATTTAAGCTAGCTCAAGTTCGAGATCTTCACTTAAAAGGAAAAAAAAACCCGATACACGTTGCCTCTAATTAGCGATGAAAAAGGCTGTTGTTAATTAGCAAGGGATCACTTTCTCTAAATTGCAGATTTTTTTGTCAAATTGCAAAGCAGAATTTATTTGCTTGTGCGGGAATCTATTATTTTAGTTCTTATTTTGTTTGGTTAAGTGCTCTTCAATCCAATATATCATTAATTAATTTACTAGCAATAGTTCAAGAATGCATGCAAATATTCAAGTAGTAATGATTAAGAGCACTTTGGTACTTGCAGGGAAATGAGTTCGGCACTGGCATTTGTTTTGAGTTGGATTCAGAGATGGTGACCCAGTGGTTGTCTGCGAATGTGCAGCATATATAGACCTTGGAAATTCTTTTTTGTTATCAATAAGATTTATAATTTTTTAGCCTCTTTAGGTAATATAAATTTTCAGCAATGGCCTAAAGAATGTAATTTTGCATCAGACAGTCTTGCTAAGCAAGAAGCCTCTAGACAGTCAGATTTCTTTGCTTGGCTCCACTGATTTTGGATTCAGCCTCGTATTTCTTATTACACTTATAATATATTGAGGGGCTTAAAAAAAAAGGCACTTTGGTACTCGTTAGTCTACATTAATTAATTTAGGACCTACTAATTACTATACTATTAAAAGAACATTTCATTTTTATGCAATAAATAAATAAATTTCACTTTGAGTGACCAATTGTACTGAATACTAATCAATTGTACGCATATTTGAACTATGCAATCAATGATAGACACGATCAGACGGTTTAAATGCACTACAACATATGTGAGTATACATGTTGTTATATCCCAAATGTATTTTATGAATTCGGTAAAGGAAAAAGAAAAAAGATGCTCTTTACTTTATTCCAATTTTATTTTTCACTTTGCTTCTGAGTTTTCATTTTGGAATTATCAAACGTGCATGGCATTATCTAGTCTCAGAAGCCTTTTTTTTTTTTTTTTGATAAGCTGATAATGTTATTAATTAAGAAAACTGGGAGCTACGGACAATCAGACCCAGCAACAAAGCAGAGAAACACGGTCAGCAGCAGAGCAAATGGCCTGCCACAACACAAGAAACCTTACAAACTACCCAGACTACAGCAACACAGACCTCAAATCCAGAGCCTAACACCAAACAAAGCTCAAAGAAACCTGAAACCGGCAACAGGTCACAAAATCCAACAGTCGGAAAAACAAAAGAAACCAAAATAAAACCTCTTAATAAGGACAAACAAATACTGTCAAAAGTAGTTGCTCGTCCACCTCAAGTCAACAAAATAGCAGGCCAAAAGACAAAAATCAAGAAGCCTGGGAATCAACTCCAAACATGCAATACAGAAACCAACCCGCAAAGAAGGAGAGCAAGAAGCACACAAGCTGAGTTCTTTGTCTGCCTGCAAAAAGCCAAAGAAAATACCAAACAGCCAGCAAGTATGGGCAGTAGCAACGAAGAAAAGCCACCAGGCCAAAGCTAGCAGCAACATAAGGAACAAGCACCGCCAAAACTGAAGAAGAACCGTAACTGCTAATAGGGTTCAATATGCTCGAAGTTGAAGCCCAGAAATGAAGCATGAAACCACCATAATGCTTTCTAAACAGCCAAGAATGTCTGCAGTTCCACATCACCCCAATGACATGAACCACCGAGCTTCCAGAGCATCAAGCAAACCACTACTCCCCAGGTAGTAGCCACAGCCATCAGACATCATCCCTAACCAGCAGCAACTAGATTTGAAATTGATCACCATTCTCAAAATATCAGTATGATTGGCTTCCTAAATGTTTAGCCAAAGAAGTTAAGAAAATAGATCCACAAGCAGGACTGTACAAAATCAAAGTAAGTAAACAAACTCTTATTAAGCTTGAGAGAAAACAGAGGAAAACTTGTAACTCCGTATATTACTTCATGCACACGAAAATAAGACTTATATACACATGAAAATTAACTAGAGTTAATTAACTTAAAAATAACTGGTATCTAACTCTACTCACTAGTAAACTAAACTACTAACAAAATCAAAACTAAAACACTAGAAACAGCAAGCTGTATTATACTAAAATAGCAAGTTGTTTTAGTGTATAAAAATAGTAAGCCGTAATACACTAAAATAGCAAGATATTTTAATGTATTAAAAGTAAGCTGTATTCCGCAATACACTAAAACAGCAAGTTATTTTAGTGTATTAAAAGTAAAATGTATTCGATAATACACTAAAACAACAAGCTGTTTTAGTGTATTAAAAGTAAGCTATAATATACACTAAAACAGCAAGCTGTTTTAGTTTATTAATATCATATACTTGACATCCCCTCCTCAAGTTGGAAGTGGTTGAGAAACCATTCCAAACTTGAGAAGGCTAGCATGAAACTGAGGATAACCAAGAGACTTTGTTAAAATATCTGCCAATTGAAGATGAGTTCAAAGATATTGAGGAGCGATGAACCCTTCTTTAAACTTATTGCGCACAATGTGACAATCAATCTCTATGTGTTTTGTTCTTTCATGAAAAACAGGATTCTCAGCTATATGGATGGCGGACTGGTTGTCACACCATAAGGGAATGGGAGTACGAACTGGAAGCTTAAAATCATGAAGCAGATAGCTCAACCACTGCAATTCACACACAGTTGAACCCATGCTCCGATATTCAGCTTCACAAGAACTTCGTGACACTGTATTTTATTTCTTAGTCTTCCAAGAGACCAAAGAAGTCCTTAGAAAAACACAAAACCAGTAATGAATTTTCCTAGTAAGAGGATAAGTTGCCCAATCACTGTCACAATAACCCATCATATCAGTAGAAGAGATCGACCTATAGAAAAGACCATGAGAAGCAGTCCCTTGCAAGTATTTGAGGACATGTAAAGCAGCAGACCAATGTGTTTCATAAGGATTGGAAAAAAATTGACTAAGCTACTAAACACTATAGGAAATATCAGGTCTATTCATATTTAAGTATAAAAGTCTGCTAACTAGGCGTCGATACACATCAGGCTCTTTAAGAGGAATGAAATCTTCACTAAATTTATGATTGCATGGCAAAGGAGTACGAGAAGATCTGCAACCAGTAAGCCCCACATCTTGTAATATATCAGACAAATATTTACGCTGTGAAATAAAAGTCCCCATGTCGGATCTAGCAATTTCAATACCAAGAAAATACTTTGCATATCCCAAATCTTTAATGGTGAATTTGGAATCGAGAAATGCTTTCACAACAAGAATATCTACTTCATTGTCACCAGCTATCAATACATCATCCACATAAACAATTAATGCCAGAAAAGAGCTCTGCGATGACTTGGTAAACAGACAATAATCAATCTGAGATTGCACAAAATCATACTGCACCAGCTGAGTCGTAAACTCTGCATTCCACTCTCTAGACGCTTGCTTCAGACCATACAAAGATCTTTTAAGTTTGCAAACTTTATTGGGACCAGCTTTTGTGTAACCTTCAGGTGGAGACATGTACACCTCCTCCTGTAAATAGCCATGAAGAAATGCATTATTGATATCAAGTTGATGAATACACCAACTGTTCACAGTGGCAAGAACCAAAAACACTCTCACAGTAACTAACTTTGCAACTGGTGAGAAGCTATCAAAATAGTCTACCCCAGCCTGTTGATTATATCCTTTCGCCACCAGCCTAGCCTTTAGTCTCTCTACTGAACCATCAGCATGAAACTTGACTTTATACACCCACTTAGCTCCAATAGGTTTCTTGCTTTCTGGCAGTGAAGTAATCTCCCACGTGTCACTGTCTTCAAGAGCTTTGATCTCATTATGCATAGCTCTACCCAACTAGGATGTTGAATAGTCTGTTTGTAATAAGTAGGCTCAGTTACTTTGACAACATTTGCCATAAAAGCTGTATAAGTGGATGAAAATTGCACATCCGTAAGGGATTGCAGTGGATCAAAAGAAACAACGTTGCTGCAAACGTAATCCTGCAACCAGGTTGGTGCTCGTCGTGGGCAAGAACTGGATCTAACCACTGAAGTAAGAAGCTGATCATCCACCATAGAGTCATCGTGAAGAGCCAGAGGAAGCTGGTCATCAATAACAGGTTCAACAGAAGGATGAAAACCAGTTTCATTCTGAGTCTCCTGCTGAAAACCATCAGTGGAAACAACATCCTCCTGCATGTCATTGTTAATGGGCATATATAGGACAGGTAAACATGTCTCAGAGTCAAGTGTTACAACATTTTTATAAAGGAAATGAGTTTCACAAAACTCAACATCTCTAGAAATTAATACTTTGTGACTTTGAAGATCATATGCTTTGTACACCTTCTGCCCTGGAACATAGCCCAAAAAAATGCACTTATAAGACTTGGGGGAAAATTTATCCTTTTGAGGATGAATGTTATTCACATAACACAAGCACCCAAACGTTTTTAATCTCTCATAATTCGGTTGCTTCTGAAACAATATCTCAAAACGACACTTCCACTTTAACAATGCAGTAGGCAAGACATTAATTATGTGAGTTGCAGTCAACATTGTTTCACCCCAAAAAGTCTTAAGAAGCCCTACTTGAAACAACAATGCTCTTGCTATTTGAGCTAAATGCTGGTGCTTCATTTCCACCACTCCATTTTGTTGTGGAGTATAAACACAAGTTCGTTGATGTATTATTTCCAACCTTTCCATCATGTTTCTACAATGCTCATTGACAAACTCTGTTCTATTATCATTTCGAATGCACTTAACCTTGCAATCAAACTGAGTAGTCAGCATACTTAGGAAGTGTTAACGCTTTTGATGAACCCGCTGTTTGTATTGCAGTAAAAAGATCCAAGTAGCTCTACTATAATCATCCACCATTGTCAGCATATAATGTGCATGGCTAATACTAGTTTGTTTGTAAGGACCCCATAAATCTATATGTAACAACTCCAATATACCACGAGTTTGAATAGAAGTAGAAGGAAAAGAAAGTCTAGACTGTTTAGAAAAATGAATCACAAGTTTTATTTTGATTAGAAGTAGAGTTGATACATTGTACGTGTTGTATAATAGGAAAAGAAGCATGACCTAATCTTTGATGCCAAAGTACATCACGAGACACTTTATTAGCTACATTGAAAGCAGTAGAATCATTACAACAGAAATAAGAAACATCCCGTGAAATTGATCCAGGACTATGCTTATTTCTTGAGAACTGAGGAAAAAACTTGGAATTTAGAATGTAGAGTGATCCTATGACTTGACCAGTAGCCAGAATTTTGTTAGTCTGCCGGTCCTGTATGTAACAATGTGTAGGATAACAAGAAATAAACACATTAAAATATTTGATAAGTTTATTGACAGACAATAAATTGAACTTGAAAGATGGAATGAATAAAACATCTTTCAAATGAAAATTAGGATGCAAAAAAACTTAACCATATTGTGTCACATTTTTCATAGAAGCATCAGGAAGATGAATTGGTATAGGACAATAAAGTTGTGCAATAGACAAAACAGATTCCTTATCAAAACACATATGATTAGAGGCACCAGTATCAACTATCTAAACAGCATCAGGTTTTAAGCAATGTGCATTAAAAACATGATGTATTTTGGAAAGTTTACCTGCAAAATGTGCAAGATCTGTCACCATATTCACATACTGCTCAGCAGGTTACTTGCCCTTAAAAATTTTAGCCATCTCTTGCTTGATTAGAGAATTAACCATGCTTGCAAGATCGTTCTTCTGCTGAACCTCTTCATTAGAAAAACAATCCACAGGTGTAAACTGTAATTCAGATGATTGCACCATATTTGATGCTCCTTTCTTTCTCTCCTGCTTTTTTATCTTTCAATTCTTTAAACCAGTCGGGATAACCATGAATTTTGAAGCAAGAATCCTTGGTATGTCCATTAGCATGACAATGTTCACAGAATCTATCTTTCTTGTTTGCATCTTTTTTCTTGTAACTGCCTTTGTTCTCAAAACTTCCTTTAGAATTAAAATGCTTCGCCATAAAACCACTTCCCTCTGTAACTTCACCTCCATAAACCATATTGACTTGTTTCTGTTTTTCTGCTCTCAACACCATAGAGTATGCTTTATAAACGTTCGTTAAGGGTTCAAGATTCAAGATCTGTCCCCTCACATTATCAAACACCTGATTTAATCCCATCAAAAATTGTGAAAGCCTCCCTGACTCTTCTCTCTCAATTAGCTTTGATTTCAATTTACACCTACAGCCATTACAAATACACACCGGTAAAGGCATAACTCTGTTTAACTCCTCCCAGCACCTATTTATCTTGCTATAATAAGCAGTAACAGAATCATTTACTTGTTCCAAAGAAGACACCTCTCGTTGCAACTGATACCTAGCAGGACCATTGCTTTCTCCAAGTCTCTTCTCAATTGTATCCCACAGTATCTTTAAGCTAGAGCAGTAAATGAAGTTATCGGACATTTCTTTGATCATTGAATTCAATAACCAAGACTTAATCATAGAATCAACTTTCTTCCACTTCTTGTACATAGTTAGATCTTCAAGAACAGAGTAAGATCCATCGATGAAGCACATTTTGTCTTTTGCTTCTAAAGACGTCCTCACAACAATGCTCCAAGTAAGATAGTTGTTACCTGTCAATGGCGAAGTAACTAAACCCATTCCTAGATGATCTGAGCTTTGAAGCAACAGAGGATCCACATGGACGACCTCTTGACATTGTCTTTGAACACCTTCATTACTAGTTTCTTGAGTCCGATTAGCATTATCACCACCGTTCATGATTGATAAACAGAATCAAGAACAAATCTCTCTACTATCTTCTAGATCTTAGGCTCTGATACCATGTACAAAATAAAAGTAAGTAAATAAGTTCTTATTAAGCTTGAGAGAAAACAGAGAAAAACTTGTAACTCCGTATATTACTTCATGCACATGAAAAAAAGACTTATATACACATGAAAATTAACTAGAGTTAATTAACTTAAGAATAACTGCTATCTAACTCTACTAACTAGTAAACTAAACTACTAACAAAACCAAAACTAAAACATTAGAAACAGCAAGCTATATTATACTAAAACAGCAAGCTGTTTTAGTGTATAAAAATAGTAAGCCGTAATACACTAAAACAGCAAGTTGTTTTAGTGTTTTAAAAGTAAGCTGTAATAAGGACAGTCTCTAGGAAAGGCAGCCACAAGAAACCCACCAAAAATCAGCCACAGAAGAACGACAGCTAAATCAAAATCAAGGAAACTGAGATGGCAACTGTATCTGAAATTAAAGGAAGAAAACCATCATAATTCTCATATTAACCAGGCTACCTTACTTGGCTGAATTATCAGCGAAAAAATTGCTTTTCCTCCTTCTATGAATGAAGATAATTTTATTGTATCTATTTGTGAAATTGCTAATCTTATTAAATAAACTGGACAGCCTCCAAGGTCTGTTGTGGTCAGAATTATTAAGCCACGATACCACCATCGTCGAATCCAACTCAAAAAGAACTGGCATATCATGTTTGACAATGAAATCAAAGAAGACCTGTAGTGCTTTATATACCGCCAATGCTTCAGCCACAATGGAATCAGCCACTCCAATGCTACAAGAGAAAAGACACAAGATCGAACTTGAAGAATCTTTGAACACACCCCCCCCCCAATTCCAGCAGGTCCCGAGTTGCCCAAACTTGAGCCATCCGTGTTTTCATCTTACACATTGGGTGCCACTTTTTCACTCTATCCATAGCCAAGGACAGCTCCTATCCATGCAGCACATCTAGATCCTTGTGAGCCTTAACCCAAAATGAAGCACGGGCTAGACAAAGGTGAAATAAGGTTGAGACTTCAATCTTTTTGGACCCTGAGAAGATTATGGCATTTCTCTCCAACCAAATAGACCAAATGCACGCTAGAAAAATGATATTCCAAAGTTTTTTGCAAACAGAACTGGCTGCAAAATACTGCCATTGCCTAAGAGGCACTTGAAATTTTTGGGAAGACAAGTATCAAAACCCCACCAATTGAAGATTTTATACCAGAGGGCCGAGGAAAGGGTGCAAGTAAGCATAAGGTGATCGATGCTTTCTGGGTACTCTTTACACATGGGGCAAAAAGCTTCCTGGGGTGACAGAATACCTCGAGCAGCTAAGAAATTCTTCGTACTCGCTTTGTTCAATAGGCTCAACCACAAGAATAATTCCACTTTAGGTGGAGCAAGATTTCGCCAGAGAATAAAAGCAATCTAAGTATGAGATGCAAAAATAGAAACTATGCTCCTTAATCTTTGAAATTAGATCTTAATTGCACATATTCATGGCTTAAGTTTAGGATGCTTATATATGCAGATTTTCCTTTTTTGTCTAAATTGAGTTCATGTCTCAATTTATTAGTATCGATTTAGTAATAAATTGCCATATTAAAAGTTGATTTTAACTCCACATACATAAAACTTAATGTATAAATTATTTTTTCACTTTGACAATAAATTTTTTTCGGGAATAATTACATCTTTTTGCGTTAAAGGTGGAAATAAAATTCCAAACAATTGGAAAAATCATTAGACTCTAAATTTTTTGAATTACAAAACAATAAAATTTAAATTATTGACAAAGTCTATATATAAAAATTGTTGGATATATAACCAGTAATTAGTTCATCAAACAGGTTGCAGGCATGTTAAAATCTTCACAAATCATAACCAGATCACCCCAGACAAACAATAGTAAGAATAATAGTTTAGAGGAATAAAGAAAATGAAAGAGAGGAGAAGGGGGTCGGTACGAACCTGCAAGCTTAGTGATAGAAGCAAACAAAGAAGATGGCCAAGAATACATAACATATCCAACAACTTCGCCATTAACCTCCACGTAAAGCAACCCTGAGTTCTTCTTTTTCAGCTCATCATCGAAAAATTGACCTAGGGCTTCGTGTTTTGGGAAAATCTTCCTCTCCATCTTCACAATTTCTGCCACAACTTTATCCCAGTTTCTTTAAGTTCTTTGCAGCTCCTCCATGATGATGACCCTACTTCCCTCCCCAGCCATGGCTCTTCACTGCCTCATTTTGAATTAAACAATTAATGATATTTTTAGCAGGTTTAATTACTAAAATCTTCAATTTATGATCCCATTTTTATTTGGCTCCCAACTTATAAAATAGAGGGAATAACTTTTTCATTACAATTTCAATTCAAATCTTATGCTTTTTTCATCCCTAGCTGAGGAAATGTTACACTTCGAGAATCTAACTGAAATTTAGATGATAAATTAGAGAAATATTCGTAATTATTCATATATTTAATTAGACATTTAATTAGTTATTAACAAAAAAAATATAATCGATAATTGAATTTGAATACATTTAAATCATTGAAAATTGATTTAGATTGTTTCAATGTTCGGAAATTAAAATTAAAATTAGTTCATAAATTGTGAGAATTTTAGGAATTAACCTTTTCAATAAGATGATTTTGATTCTTAGGCGATTGTACTAAAATGAAAGTTTACCATTTTAATATATTTTCTTATATAATTGCAAAATTTTACAGAAACTAAAGTAAAATGGACAGTGTATATATATATATATATATATATTTTTTTTTTTTCTTTTAAACTAAGTTTAAGTTATAACTTTTTGAAAATTTAAAGTGTAGAATGACAATTTTTTTTTTCAAATACAAGTATAAATATTCAATAGTTATTCTATATCTAATTTTTCTTTTATTTCCATCGGAACTTATAAGCTAAAAACATGAAATAATTCCTGAAAATTTAAGTAAGCAAATGAATATTTTATTAACTGGAATTTCCATTTTATTTATAAGCTCATAAGTACAAAGATTACAAAGTACAAGAGCAGAAGATAATTAAAAAAAAAGAGGAGGGGGGAAGAGGAGAAGGGGAAGAAGCTCACACTTTGGCACATCACATCAAAATTATTCCCAAGAAAGTCATTTAAACATTATAATAACGTTTTAAGAAAATAGTATTTGGGGTGAAATTTGGAGATGGATTATTAAAAAACAATGATCAATTACGGACTTTTTGAAACATGAGACAAGTAAAAAGGTAAGCAGCGTTTCGTGAAAGATGGAACTTTCTGAAAATGAACCGAAAAGTCAATTTCACAATAAAATATTGCCAAAACAGCAAGTAATAGACGAGAGGAGAAGTAGATCGGCAAAGCAAAGCACTATAAAACAGTGTAAAAAGGGTGCAAAATAACACAGTCCCAATTAGTGTCAGAAGAACGATGACTGGGAATAGATTTGCAGCAATGCAAACAGCAAAGGAGAAGGCAATGGTCATGCAGTTAAATGAAGTACCAAGCAAGATTGATGCCAAACGAACCGCATAAGCTGAAGAAATCACATCATATACTTGCACCCAACATAAGGCAGTGGCTGCATAGATGGCTAAAAATAAAGATACTGATATGATAAAAAAGTATAGTTGGTATAGCACTTCAATGAAAATGGGTGAGGCATCTTTTATAGAAAGAATGGATTTGACGTCATCTCGGACAGCGGGCACCTGGGTAACTCCGCTAAAGGCCACTCCGGCCACCAGAACTGCTGCCACTAGAAGAACTTCTACTCTTTTGCTTATTTCTTCTTGAGATGGAGCCTTGCGTTCAAGGTACGCCTGCAGATATTCCATACTTTGCCCCTTTGGTCTCCCATGCCAGAATAATACTGCAAATGTCATCATCTGTTTCACAAAAGCATTCGTTTAATTACGCTTATCGCCACAGTTATGCTTTAATATGGAATCGGTTAAAATAAATATTTTAATTATTTGAAAAATTACGAATTTAAAATTGAAGTACTCATTGACATACAATTTTTCAAAGCAAATGAATTGTCCCGATTTTAATGTCCAATTGATTTTCAAGTCAAAATAATTTTAGTTTCAATTTTTTTAGAGTTGAGTTATTTTTGTTATACATTTTTTTTACGGAATCATTAAAAATTTAACTTTTGTTTTCCTTAATTAATCTCTATGCGGATATATTAATATCTTAAGCGGAAAAAAAAAAAGACATACTCCAATGATATCTTCTTTAAATTCTTTTGACTGTCGGTTCTCCATTTGATTTTCTTGCTTGTTGTTGGTTTGATTTGTCGGCTGTGGATCTTGATCTTCTTCCTGCATCCACGGTGAAGTGAGGATTAGCTAAGCTATTATAAAGATAAAAAAAAAAAAACAACGTAGGGTTCTTAATACGTATATATCATCATATCAGACATAAAACATAAAATGAGTAATTAATACCTCATCCATAGTGGGCACCAATTGATTAGTTCGTTTCAAAGATTCACCATAAGGAGTCAAGTTTTGATTATTAACAACGGTATGATCAAGCGCGTCCTTATTTTCCAGAAGAGCATAGGCAGTGGCAGGGCGAGCATGCATGGCGGCCAAATGGAGAGGTGTATTTCCATTAATATCTTTCTGGTTCAACATTTTCTTAAGCTTATCGTCTTTTCCAACTATGAGCCTCACCGTTCTTTCTCGGCCATGGGAAGCAGCAACATGAAGAATATTCTGTCTTTCTTTTTCAGTGAGGAACTCCATTATTGGTTCATGACTTTTGACTCCATTAATCAACTCCTCTACCACTTCTATATACCCCTTTCTACAGGCAACATGTATAGGGTATAGTCCTTCCTTATTTCTTTCAATTGCACATTTAGAACTTTTATCTAATAAGAACTTCACTCCTTCAACATAACCCATGTTTGATGCTAAATGCAATGCATTATTTCCTCCTCTTTCTTTAGCTCGCAGCAGCTCTGGCTTTTTCTCTGCTAATTCTTTCAATATCTCTGCGCAAAGTTTTCCACTCAATTACTATATCATTCCACGTTACACTGTTTAAATATTGCACACGATTAAATAACTTCGAGCTGAAGAACCATTAGTTCAGCGTTAAAATGCCGATGCGCTAAGCTATATTAGTTTGAAACATTCTACCTAGCATGCTCTGAATGGTTTTGATAGATTTTGAACACGCGCATGATGACTCTATTTGAATAAATATTATCCGATCCTGATTTATATAAAAACAAGAGTTCTACTAGGGTTATCACTCTAGTAGATCTCTGAATTTCTAACTCTGATTTACACACCAAAATTCTGATTTCTCATCTTGTTTTCTCTGTATCTTTAAGGGGCTACCATGAATTTGTTGCCTTTTTTTATTCCGGTGTCTTAACTTGTAATTAAAAGTTTAACTAGTGACGCAAAACTTATTTGCATGCATGATTTCTCTTCAGATTTCATTTGCCATGCTATGACTTGCCATATAAAAAAAAAATTTACTTTACAAATGAAATTAATTTTTCAATGTAAAAACAACAAATTAATAATTAGACTAGGCATGAATTGAATATATATAAACGAAATCTGGAGAATTATCAAAGATTAATTACCGAATTTTTTTTTCTCGATGGCAGCATGGGCAGGAGACTTTCCTTCTAATCTTTCAAGCGAAAGATGATCTTGAGCTATAGCTTGCAAAAGAATCCTCAAAATCTCAGTCTTACCATTCTGTGCAGCTATATACAAAGGAGACTTGCCTTCATACAAATTTTCTTTAACCTCAACTCCTTCAAGATTCCTGCAATAAGCCAATTGAGGCTCAACAGAGACCATATATTTGGCTACATCTATATGGCCATTGCATACTGTTTCATGCAAGGCAGTGTTCCCTTTCTCGTTCTTCTTGTCCAGGAGTTCCTTGTCTAAAAATCCTCCACAATTCTTGGCAACCTCAACAAGAATCATGGCAGTGGCCAGCTTTCCCGCTCTGGCAGCAGCATGAAGGGCAGTATCGCCCTGAAAATTTGTTTTGGTGATTAAGTTATCAGGAAAATGATAAGCAAGAAGTCGAGTGATATCTTTGCTTCCTGAGGCTGCTGCAACATGAAGCAATGTATTTCCTGCAAGCAGATGAGGTAAATTTATTATATTATATAACATATGAATAAATTACATCGATTAATAGAGTAGTGGAGGCAAAATAAAAAAAAAAGAATTCTTCCTTGCCTGTAAAGGTGACTTGATTGATGATAGGTATTAAGGAAATTTGCTTTAATTCTGAAATACGACGTTGCAGCTCCTCAAGGAATAAATCGGCATGGTCCTTTGTCGCAAATTCACATAATGTAGGATCCATCGATTCGTTTTCTCCTTCTAGTTCTTTCTTCTGCTCCAGGATTTTGATTGCTTTCAGTTTTTCTAACATCTGGCTTCTCTTCACCCATAGTTGTTGTTGGTAATTCGAATCCATTGCTCCAATTCTGAATTGTGCAACAGAATAAAACAGTCAGTAACTGTTCTTCTATCAAATCGAAGAGGTTTGAACAGAAAAGGGGTTTTGATTTGATTCAGTAAAATAAATAACTTGGCCATTTATATATGCATAAATTTGGCAACCTCACTTCATGAACAAGGAATTGTATATATACTCAAGCTGCTAGAACTGGAAAAAAAGTGGTCCTTTCATAAATTAAGTTATTCCTGACGTGCAAATTGGATGAATAAAATATTTAAGCTAGCTCAAGTTTGAGATTCCTCAGGACCGTGATACACGGTGCCTTTAATATCCACATTCAGGCTCTTAATTAATTTGCATTAAAAAGCTCAGTAAATTAATTAATTATTTTGTTTAATTTCTTATCTAAACTTGTTCTATCAATATAAATTCGCTTATTGATTCAATTATATACAAAATAAGAACTTTTTTTGCTTATGTGGGAGTCTATTATTTGTATATCGTAGCGGTTACACTTATTAGCAATTGTTGTCCAGATTCGGTCCAGTTAATTAATTATATGTACCAAACTAATAGTGTATTGCACATATCATTACTCATTGCAATGCTTAATTGGTTTGGTTCATAAAACTTAAGAAGGACTTGTTCAAGAATGCATGCAAATGTTATATTAACATTTAAGAGCAATTTGGTACATATTTAATTTACATTAATTAATTTACTAGTCACTAGTTTATTACTGAATGATTAAGTACGAACACTTCATTTTTCGTGACCAATTGTACGCTAATTATGAATTTAGTGAAAAATATGTAACTGAAGATAGAGAGAGCTTAAGCATAAATAAAAGAGATGCTGAAACTTTTAGTGGACCGACTCTTCACTTTATTCCAATTGTTTATTTCACTTCGCTTGAGTTTTTCATTTTGGAATTATCAAACATGAATCACGTTATTCAATGTTATTAAAACTGAAACGGACAAAGAACCGGAGAGACAAAGGATTCTTGGTTCGACCGGTCTAATAGAGTTCAAACGGATTTTTTTTCAAAATAATATTATTTTTTAAAATTTTTTATAAATATTATGAAAATAAAACTATATAAAAAATAAAAAATAGTTTAGAAAACGTATTTATCATAAAAAATTAATCATAAAACAATATTTTCAAGTTATTCAATATTTATAACAAATATTTAAGATAAATATAGTAAAAAATTGCAAATGTTCAAAAAATTTCATCAATAATAAATTATATTTTTTATTTTATCCATAAGAAATTCATTAAAATTTGCTAAAATTTTAATTATTTTGTATTTATATTTATATTTTATTTTATTCCAGCAAAAAACAATATTGTATGGATATTTTGGACAAAATTTAATTTTTCTGATTTAAACCGATTTTTTTGGTCCCATCCGGTTTTATTGGGTTTCAATCCAGTTTTCACCAGGTTATAGCCGATTTTTTACTAGTTTACGCCGGTTCCTTACGGCTTTTTGCTAGTGTAATTTCTGTGCATTGAACCGATTGGACTAGTTGTCGGTTTGCTAATAAACTGATCTTACCAGCCAGTTCGGTTTAATAATGTTTACGTTATTCAGTCTCAAAAGCCTTCTACTGAAATGGCAAAAATCGAAACTATGCACACTAACCTTTGAAATTGGATCTTGTTTGCACATATTGATGACTTAAGTTTAGGATGCTTATATATGCAAACAGTCAGACACTACCACATAAGAAGTTAGCCAATTGTTGCCTTAATTTATACAAAG
Organism: Excoecaria agallocha; assembly: GCA_037975025.1. NCBI lineage: Eukaryota > Viridiplantae > Streptophyta > Magnoliopsida > Malpighiales > Euphorbiaceae > Excoecaria > Excoecaria agallocha. The sequence continues at coordinate 738,250 of CM075807.1, read as the reverse complement.
CAACAAACTAACAATATATCTAAAATGCTTCAAGCTAACAGTTGTCTTAATAATATGATAAAATTGTTGCATTAATTTAAAGCGAAAAAGGCAACGCTTTCAAATATGCTGCCATAAATATATATTGCCTAAATTAAATACAAATATGCATGTCATATATATAAGAGAAATTAAACCCGAGAATTTCCACAATTTCAGTCGAATATTGGCTTTCACAACAATTTTTAGTAGTTGTAATTAGTTTATTTTTAATTTTGGTTGTTAAGAAAGAAAAATGTAATTCTATTACACTAATAAATGCAATTAGGATAATGAATGTAAATCACATGTATATCAAAGATGGAGTTGTTTAAAGTGAGTCACATGGGCATAAAAAAAGATGGAATTGTTTTTGCACTCTAATTTCAAGATAGCATCTTGAGTAGCTTATCGATGAGTTATATATAGCCCAAAAGAATCTAACAAAAAGTTTTGCAAGATAGCCTCTTGCATGGCTTTTACTTGGATATTAAAACTCCCAATGGGGTATGCAAAGGCGCGTGTGTATATATATATATATATTCAAATTCAAAATAGGATTTTGGATTTTCATTTAATTAAAACATATGAATATGTTATATTTGAAAATTAAGTAAACTCAGTATGTCGCATATTTTATAGAGGTGATATTATGTAAATTAGAAAATGTGTAAACTGGTGTTTCTGAATTTATTATAGAATTATTGTTCTTTCTCCAGAACATAATTGTCATACATATCGATTGCCTTGTTATATATGTTTAGAGTGATTATAAGATTCAAAAGTTCTTGGTCCAATGCATTTATCATTATATAAGATTCAACAGTGCAAGATTATAACAATTATGGACTCTCTCTCTCTATATATATATAAGCCACAGATTGAGGTTACATTAATTTTCCAAATACAATTTTATTTAACCTTTTTTTTTAATTATTATCCAAGGGTCCAACTGGAGATACATTTTTGAAATCTCACATTGCTAATCACCGTACCGCAATATCGCTAAACCAAAACTTGTTGGTTAAACTTGCACTTGCTTCCTTTTTTTTTTTTACTGGGCATCGTGTACAGTTGGAAATTTGTGGATATACAAAGGTTATCAGTTAGTCTTACACACTTATCTTTAAACATAAGGTGACTGATATTTTAACATTACAAACTATGCATGAGTTAAAGATATGTATAGGCAATTTTAAAAGAAAAATGAGTGCATTTGGCTAAATGAAAAAAGTGAATTAATATATATATATATATATATATATATATATATATATATATATATATATATATATATATATATATATATATATATATATATATATATATATTAAGTTGAATTGTATATTAACTTTTCAAAAAATTAAAGCGTCTAGATGACTTTTCTTTTTCAAATACAAGTATCAATGCATATACTATATCTAATCTTTCTTTTATTTCGACCAAACTTATATAAGTTAAAGGAAATAAAAGTAAAAAAAACATTTTTTTTAACTGGAATTTCCATTTATTTATAAGATCACGAGTTCAAAGATTACAAATTAATTAAGGCTAGAAGATCAAACATTCCAAAAGTAAGATTTTATTCCTAAGCACAAGAAATTAGTTTATCAATTAGGTATAATACATCTAGAACACACCTAAAATTTACATAAAAAGTCATTTAAACATTTTAAATTTAAAAAAAAAATTATATAGATGCAAGACCTTGATACTATTGAACACATTTTGCTAATATGATGCTGAAGTACCTCTTTATTCATAACATTTGTAATCGACACACTTTATCAGATTATTGCTATCCCAGCAAAAATGTATTTAAAAAAGTAATAAAATAGTCGATATAACTATCAATATAATTTTTTTTTTCAAAAAGTTACATGTTGAATAGCTTTTTTGCGTGAAATCGAAAGAGTGTTAATTTGGTATATCATATAGTTGTACAGCCATAAGAAAAAGCAACCAAGGTACAATGCCATGCTATATAGCTTAGATCTTCCAAAATTAAAGTGCATCCATCCACTACAAGAAAATCTGAAAATAGCAACGAAAAAATAGCAACGAAATTGATTCTGTTGCTAATTTAGCAACAGAATTTGATTTCCGTTGCTAATTAGCAACGAAAATTCAATTTCGTTGCTAAATTTGATTGAATTATTTATGTTTAGCAATGGAATAAAAAATGGTGGCATTTTGTTGCTAAAAAAAGAGGGAAATTTTAGCGCCAAAATATTGCCACGAAAAATAGCAACGAAAATCTATAATCGTTGCTAAATATAGCGGCATAAGATGGCGAAAAAATTTTGGAACGAAATTTAGCAACAGAAACTTAATTTGTTGCTATTTTGCAACCGAAATTAAATTTCGTTGCAATTTAGCAACGAAAATTGAAGTCCGTTGCTACTTAGCAAACGATTTATTATTCCTTTGGTATTGTGGTCCCAAATAGGCGAAAAAAAATTTTGGTCCAAAAATTAATTTTCGTTGCTATTTAGCAACCAAATTAATATTCCGTTGGTATTTTAATCCCAAAGAGGTGAAAAAAACTTGGGTCCAAAAATAGCAACGAAAATTAAATTTTATTGCTATTTAGCAACCGAAATTAAATTTCGTTGCTAAATTAGCAACCAAATTGAATTTCATTGCTAAAATTAAGGGTATTTATGTAATTTTTTTATTTGTTGCCCTAGATATAAATTAGTCCTCCATCTTTGCTCTTTTCTTCATCTTCGCCATCAGCTTTGAACGCCACCTTTCAACAATGGTAATTCCCTTTCTCTCTCTCTCTCTCTCAAATTTTTGCTCTTTTGATTCATAGATCTGATCATACTCTTTAAGAAAATTCACGAGTTTTTTTTTATAAATTTTGAGCCCAGTGACTGAAATTTTTGAACCTCTTCCTTTAATGCTGTATAGATATTGTTCGAAAAGAGGCAGCCACAATTACGGCAGTATTTCCTTCTCCTAATGATGTTATGTCAATTTTAAGCAGGTACTCTGGCTTAAAGTTTGTTTCGTGATATGTTTTTATGTTGTTGAATTTAAATTTGCAATGGAATTCCAGCACTATATTTGTGGTTCAATAACAATGATTAGTAAATCCATTTATGTAGTGAGTGTTGGAACAGCAAGTTATAGCACTTTTGGATAAGTTGTTGGTGAAACCATCTCTTATGAATTTACCTCCTATGGAAGAAGGTGGACTTTTATTAGTGAGTAGAATTATTTCGTCTTGTGTTGATACCAACTTGAAGTGACTACTGGATCCTGACTTAATTGCATTTGACTTGAGGCTTCGGTACCTTAGAATATTAGCAGTTGCATATGAAAAGACTCAATAACTTGCTAGAGACCTACGAGCTATAGGTTGCGGTGACCTGGATGTTGAAGGTAATGAACTCTTCTGGTTTTTTCGTTAAGTTGCATAATTTTGAAATTTATTCCTCTGTAATTTTTGAGAAAGGCCTTTGAGTCTGCTAACACTAAGGTATAGGGTAATCCCACAACTCCCTTCTACATTATGTCTGATTCAGAGAATGTGGCATGAAACAGAGAAAAGACGGCAATGTCTATAATGCCAAATGTGTTGTGTCAGTCTTTTCTTTTGTCTTGAACTAACATTGGGCATATTCTTTTTTTTCTATCTTGAACTAACATCGCCATCTATTGGTCTGTTGAGATAATGGCTATTTGTCATAAGATGGCAATGGTCAATCTGTGTTAGATCTTTGTGCTAATGTAAAAGTAGTGTTGAATTGCTTACTGGACCAAGTAAGTTGTTTCACTAAATGTATTATATGGTAATTTATGTTATAGGTACTCAACTTTTCCCATTTTGCAGGTAGGTCAATATACAACAGATGGTCTTAAACGGGCAAGAGACAGCCTGACTGAAGCTGCAGCTTTGAGAGAAAGGTTTGTTCTGGGCACGAGTGTCAGTAGAAGGGTGGCTGCTTCAGTTGTAATTACCTAACCACTTGTCTATCTTTGCATATTAATAAAAAGATATAAGTCTAGCATGTGTTTGTGTAATTGAATTATTATTTATCCCAGAGTAGTTGATATAAAGTGATTTATGTTGATATATAGGCAGAAGCTGCTACTGCTGGTGAGAGCAGTTTCAGATCTTTCATGGTTGTTGTTCAATGTTATGGCAGTAGCATAGCTATTGTTCAGCAAGTGAGTTGACTTGCATTGACATGATGAAGCTAAATGATATAATTGAGATTGTATTCTAGTAGCATTTAATGAGTTGATATGTATATCTCCCCTAATTTTTCTTGCCTTTCCGTTACACATTTTGGGTGGTACTTAGTGGTCTTTAATTTTCAATTTTTGGTCATACTTTTCTTCATGAAACACCTGTGTAGGTAGACCGATTGCTATCAGCTGAACAGAAGGCAACAGATTATCGATCACCTAATGATGGAATTGAACCTGATCATCGTCCAACAACTGCTTGCACAAGGTACATCCAAGCTGATGGACTTTGAACTTGTGTTTTGAACTAATGGAGTGGGTTCCAAGATATGTATATATGTGGATCAATTGATGAATTCTCTGTGTTACTAGCCATTATCCTAGTACTTTAATGCTTTGTTTTCTTATCAACCCTAATCCTTTAGATATTAGTCTGGAAAAGAAGTTTATTTGTTTTCTATTAAATGCTGTTAGAAGTAATCTTATCTTTTCTCAGAGGGAGATATGTCTTTTCAGCCATTTTTTATGCAAAATAACATTTTCTTTTCTTTTGGTTAGTGTTGTGGCGTACCTGTCCAGTGTGCTCGAGTCTACATTCACTGCTTTAGAAGCTCTTAACAAGCAAGCATTCCTTATTGAATTGGTATGATAGTTTATCTTCTAAGACTCCTTTTTTACTCTTGTGTGCCAATTGCGTGAACAATTATGGCCCAACTATGGCTGACATTTTTGACTATTGATTGCTTGTATGCAATTAGACTAGTTTGCTTTTTTTGTAGTGACAGCAATATTTACATGTATCATATAAAACTGACAATTGATTATTTTAGGGAAATCGCTTACATAAGGGGCTACTTAATCATTGGCAGAAGTTCACTTTTAATACCAAGTAATTACCTTTCTCTGAAGCCATTAGCCTGTTGAACTTTTTTCTGATAGGGAAATCGCCTATATTTGGCTTTAGGCTAATTCAACTTGCAATTATTCGTTTAGGAAACCTAAATTTAAAGTCCTGAAACTTTTCATATTAGTACTCGTATATGACTCCAAAAGTAGTTAAAGGCATTTCAATTTTTTTTTTTGTTTTTTAATGATGAAAGGAAAATTCGAGGACTTCAGATGGCAGTTAGTTGAAATATGCCACATTGTAAAGCTATAGTGCAAATTGTTCACTAAATTGAGTATAGTAACTCATTCAAGAACAGCGAATTTTTATATTTTCTAGAGCAGAAGAGTTCTTTGTAGCATTTGTGTTCGTTTCGTTTGTGGTTCACTGTTTTTACGCTGCCATCAATTAATTTAGTTGTAGAAAACTACCCAAAGAGCAGTAAATTAATCAGACAGCAAGTAGATTTTTTTATGGAAATTCTTACCTTGATGTCTGATTAAGTTGCTCATGTATTTTTTTATGCATTCAAGTGCTCCCAGTCAAGAAAAGCTTCAACTGCCATTATCTAATGGCTAATGCAAGAATGATTAGATTTCATCATATCTCATTTTGTGATTTTACTCGCATTAAAGCCATTTCGTTCTTACTAGGCTCAGCCATATCTTGTAAATTCAAGCTCAACCGCATAATGCTACAATTTCAACAAGCCAATATAAATATAAATGATTTTAAATTGTACGAAACGCTAAATCAAAGTTAGATCCACATCCTATTCTCTAGATAAGCCACCCAATATGAAACAGTGAATTTCTCTCACAACACAACTCTACAAAATTAGGACAAATGGTTGGTTGGTGTAGATTATATATGACAAAACTCAGTCGAGCTTGTCCAGAAGTGATGATGAGGAAGCTTGGAACTTCTTATGATTTCTGCAATCAAACAATTAGAAATATGAATGAATATCAAAGATCAAGAAGCCATCTAAAATCCATTATCCATAGCAAAACCGCTATATGCTGCATGCATTATGAATCATTTCCCATTCAGTAAGGTGGTTTTGGAACATCTTGAGATATGTTCTTTAGGCATCAACATGCTGGTTGTCTCTTAACACAGCTATGAAGGGCCTTCTTCCGAAATTGGTCTTTCTATAACCTATCCCATCCTATCACTCTCCCGTTTCATATCTATTTTCCTTCTATGCTTTTACTCTATCAAAATTGCATCTCTCTGATGACCAACCATATTTTGTCTGCTAACTCAGGTTTATTTAACTTAAGGAAGATTACAATAGCGCAAAACTTGCATCAATGCTCAATTCCTTCTGGTCAAGCTCCAGTTGATAAAGAAATGCCCTACTGACATGTGTAATGTAACATCCCTTATTCTTTGGGTTCCTTTCATCAAAATGGATATTTTGCATCCGAGGGAACTATTGCTCAGGTATGATTGTTTTGTTTGCTGCCAGACCATGTTGGAGAGCTTGTCAAGTGTATCCAGTAACATGGAGGTGCCTTTAGACATGAAATAAGTTAGACAGGAGTTCTCTGACTTTTCTTTATAAATATCTTTTTCATTGTTCATTGTATATGCCTTTAGACAGGATCTCATGAGTTTCTAATTTCATGAACATTTATTTTTAAATAATCAAAAGAAATCTATGGAACGCATTGAAGGTACCATTGGGAAGACATCTTACTGCATAGTTTCTAATTTCGTGAACATTTATTTTTAAAATCTAACAGGAACTATTTAATATGTTTGCCTTCTACATATTCAGTTTCCTTCAATTGTTTTTTTGTCATTTGCTTCTTTTGCTGCTCCCTTTTCTCCCTCTCATGTGAGGATGAGGGATGAACTTTAATCATGTTACCTGTAGGTTTTTGTATAAATTTTGTTTGAAAAAATCAACAATAATTAAGTGACGGAATAGCGACGATAAATCCGTCGCATTTTTTTATAATACTAGCTGAATTTAGCAACGGAAACTTTTATTTGATTGCTAGAAATAGCAACGGAAATTGATCTCGATTGCTATAAATAGCAACGGAAATTCTAATTCCGTTGGTAAAAATAGCAATGGAAATTAAAATCCGTTAATAATTTCAGTTGCAAAAAATACCAACCGTCAATTTAGCAACCGAATGATCCGTTGCTAAATTTAATAGCAACGGAAATTCAACAAATTCGGTTGCTAATTTCCATTGCTATTTGCTAATTTTCTTGTAGTGATCAGATTTATTTTTATTTAAACTGAATCCATGAAATTACTTATAAATCAATCTGCCATGTAAGAGAAAACAAATTAAAAAATCTCATATTTGCATTGGATAACTTCTTTTATTACATTTAACAAAGCTTACAATTGGTGTTTCATGAGCAATCTTATAAATCCGCATCAATTAACTTTTTGAAACAAGAGACATGTAAATAAGAATCGAAGACGGCTAGGAATGAGCCTACGGAAAGTCCTTTTGCCAATAAAATAGACCCAAAACATGAGGTAATAGATGTGAGGAGAAGCAGCTCGACACATCATAGCGAAGTAAAACAGGGAAAAAACGGTGCAATACATGCAAATCCCAATGGCTTGAAGAACAACGACGAGGAGGAAATGAACCTTTGCATCAATAAGAACAGCCATGGAGAAGGCCATGAACATGAAGTAAAAAGAATGGCCAATCATGATTGAAGCCACCCGAACCGCATAAGTAGAGGAAATCACATCATACAATTGCACCCAACATAAAATATTGGATGCACTGATGGATAAAAATAGAGATGCGCCTGTGCAAATATAGTATAATGCGTAGAGTATGCTGTGGGAGGTGGCAGCATTTTCGCCTCCGGGCACCTGAGTAACGCCGCTAAAGGCCACTCCGGCCACCAGAACTGCAGCCACCAGAAGAACTTGTACTCTGTCGCTAATATCTTTTTCAGATGGAGACTTGCGTTCAAGATACGAGATCAGATATTCATGTTCGCTACCTTGTTCTTTTGGTTTCCCATGGTAGAATAATGTTGCAAATGTCATCATCTGTTTCACATAAAATTATTCCTTCATGTCTACAATGGAAGTATGAGAAAAGTTGAAACTTTAAATTTCGTCTCAAATTCAAGGTTAAGGTGGAAATTTGTTATTAATATTTGAAAAAAATTAATTTTATCTCTAATATTTCAATTGATGTAATATCTCTAATATTTACAATCAAAATCGCGGTATTTCAAATAATTGAAAAATAAAAACCATTTTTATGCTGTTAAGGAAAAAAAAGGACTTACTCCAATCATATCTTCTTTAAATTCTTTGGACTGTTTATTCTTCGTTTGATCTGTAGGATCTGGATTAGACTCATTGTTCTTCATTTGATTTGAGGTCTCTGTATTTTGATAATCCTGCTTCAAAAAATTTCATTTGAATGGAATTAATTAATTACTGCATATTCATCAACATATCACAAATAAAGAAAAATACAAATATCTCGTAACATATTATCAAAATTTCAGTTAGACTTTCAACATATAAACCGAATAAATCGAGCCCAATCTTTCATGAAACTATCATGAAAAATTAGATTCGATTTTATATGTTGGGTATAATTAATCAGCAGGATAGTGAATACCTCAGCAGGAGAAGTTAAAGAATCCATGGTGGGCATCAATTGATTAGTTTGTTTCAAAGACTCTCCATAAGGAGTCAAGTTCTGATTATTAACAATGGTATAATCAGTGTTTTTATTTTCCAAGAGAGCATAAGTAGTGGCAGGGCGAGAATGCTGGGCAGCCAAATGGAGAGGTGTATTTCCATTAATGTCTTTCTGATTCAACAGTTTGTTAAACTTATCGTTTTCAACTATGACCCTTACAGTTTTTTCTCGGCCATGTGAAGCAGCAACATGAAGAATATTTTGCCCTTCTTTTTCAGTGAGAAACTCCATTGGTTCAGGCCATTTTACTCCGTTAAGCAACTCCTCTAACACTTCTGTATGCCCCTTTCTGCAGGCAACATGTATAGGGTACAGTCCTTCTATGTTTCTTTCAATTGCACAATCAAAACAGTTATTTAATAATAACTTCACTCCAGCAACATAACCCAGGTTTGATGCTAAATGCAGTGCATTGTTTCCTCCTGTTTCTTTAGCTCGCAACAGCATTGGCTTTTTTGCTGCTATTTCTTCCAATATCTCTGCTCAAAGTTTACCAGTCAATTTCTATATACATATATATACTCACCAATTAGCTTTTACTATCATTGGAAATAAATGGATCGTTGGCTTAAAAGATTCTTTCAAGGATATCTTTTTTATACAAATTTAAGATGCTTTTTTTTTTCCTCTGACAAAGGAAAACGAATATAAAATAAATCAAAAAAGAAAAAAAAAAGAGCAGCATGTGCTATGCCTTTATTTATTTTTTGTATTTTTATATAAAAAGGTATATTCACAAATATTGTATGATAATGTCAATTCCAAACCTTCATTAATTTACTTGTCCAAAATTAACGAAATGCTGAGATGTCAGCTTCATATAGTGAATCCCATAAAATGGGACCTTCTCCCCATTTTGTTAATTTTGGACGATAAATTAGTTGAGTAACCAATTGAAAAGGTTGGCATCAACGGGCTTGGCTTTATATATTAGATTCTAATTAAAATCTAGATGGTGTGTTAGATAAATATTTGTAATTATCCTTAAGAGAAAAGAATAATTAAAAATATTGCCAAACTTAACCTAAATTTTAATTAGCTCTAACGTATAAAATCAAATAAAACAACTCCCAACATTTCATGACGTTTTTAATCTAAATCCTCTAATACTTTATCCGCCTGAAACTACCACAATTTTGAGTTTCAAGTATTATATGAAAAAAAACCAAATCAATAATCAGAATGTGGTGTGCATATATATATATATATATATGAATGAAATCTTAAGAATTTTGAAGGATTAATTAATTACCCATGTTTCTTTTCTCGATGGCAGCATGGGTAAGAGACTTTCCTTCTAATCTTTCAAGCGAATGATGATCTTGAGCTATAGCTTGCAAAAGAATCCCAAAAATCTCAGTCTCACCATTCTGTGCAGCTATATACAAAGGAGACTTGCCTTCATACATATTTTCTTTAACGTCAACTCCTTCAAAATTCCTGAAATAAGCCAATTGAAACTCAACAGAGACTAGAAATTTGGCCAATTCCTTATGCCCATTGCTTACTGCTTCATGCAAGCAAGTGTTCCCTTTCTTATTCTTCATTTCCAAAAATCCATCATAATTCTTGGCAGCATCAACAAGAATTATTGCAGTGGCCAGCTCTCCAGCTTTGGCAGCAACATGAAGTGCAGTATCGCCCTGGAAATTTGTTTCGGGGATTAAGTCATGAGGAAAATGATAAGCAAGAAGCTGAGTGATATCTTTGCTTCCTGAGGCTGCTGCAACATGAAGCAACGTGTTTCCTGTAAGCAAGGACGAATTCCAAGTTTAGTTTTAGAGGACGCAAATTATTCTATAATATATGAATAAAATACATAAACTACCAGAGTAGTGAGGGCGAAATAAAATTTTTTAGGCAGGCAAGTATAAAACATGAATAAAATACGTAAATTTATAGAGCAGTGGGCCAATTACCTGTAAGGGTGACTTGATTAAGGATATTGATTAATGAAATTTGCTTCCGCTCTGAATAATATTGCAGCTCCTCAATGAATAAATCAGCATTGTCTTTTGTTGCTATTTCATATAATACATGATCCATCAAATTCTTTTCCACTTCTAATTCTTTGTCCTCCAAAATTTTGATAGTTTTCAATTTGTCTAATGTCTGGCTCCTCTTCACCCACAGTTGTTTTTGCTGATTCAAATCCATTGCTCCGATGAGTCTAACGGAATAGACAACTATAAGTAGCAGAACAATCAACAGATCAAACAACTGTCTTATATTAAATTGGTGGAGTTTAAAGTAGAAAAGAGTTGTAATTTGATTCAATAAATTAAATAAGTAATTAACTTGGGTCATATATATATACATATATATGTGTGTGTCAACTTAATTTGTGAAAAAGCAAGGAATTGGATGGAATAAAGCTGCTAGAAATGGAAAAAAAAGTTACAGATTCTTTTGCCAAGTTATTCCTAACTTGGAAATTGGAGGAATAAAATATTTAAGATAGCTCAAGTTTGAGATCTTCACTTAAAAGGAAAAAAAAAACCACGATACACGTTGCCTCTAATTAGTGATGAAAAAGGCTGTTGTTAATTAGCAAGGTATCACTTTCTCTAACTTGAAGATTTTTTCGTCAAATTGCAAAGCAGAATTTATTTGCTTGTGCGGGAATCTATTATTTTAGTTCTTATTTTGTTTGGTTAAGTGCTCTTCAATCCAATATATCGTTAATTAATTTACTCGCAATAGTTCAAGAATGCATGCAAGTGTTCAAGTTGTAACGATTAAGAGCACCTTGGTTAAGTGCAGGGAAATTAGGTCGGCACTGGCATTTGTTTTGAGTTGGATTCAGAGATAGTGACCCAGTGGTTGTCTGCGAATGTACAGCATAGACCTTGGAAATTCTCTTTTGTTTTCAACAGGATTTATAATTTTTTAGCTTCTTTAGGTAATATAATTTTCAGCAAAGACCTAGAGAATATAATTTTGTAGCAGACAGTCTTGCTGAGCAAGAAGCCTTCTTAGTATGAAATTGAAATTAGATCTTAATTGCACATATTCATGGCTTAAGTTTAGGATGCTTATATATGCAGATTTTCCTTTTTTGTCTAAATTGAGTTCATGTCCCAATTTATTAGTATCGATTTAGTAATAAATTGCCATATTAAAAGTTGATTTTTACTCCACATATATAAAACTGAATGTATAAATTTACTTTTTCACTTTGACAATAAATGTTTTTCGGGAATAATTACATCTTTTTGTGGAAATAAAATTCCAAACAATTGGAAAAATCATTAGACTCAAAATTTTTGAATTACAAAACAATAAATTTTAAATTATTGACAAAGTCTATATATAAAAATTGTTGGATATATAACCAGTAATCAGTTCATATATCATTTTAATTTTTCTTGATAAGAAACAAAATTAAATGCTTTTCGATCAGTACAGTTCTATTACCCTAAATGCAATTACGATCTTATAACGAAGATAAGAAATGAATGGGAATAATATATACAGGCATCAAAGGTTGAGTAGCTTATAGAGTTATAGTACTTCTGGAAGACAAAATTAAAAAAAAAAAAGGTTTTACAAGATACTCTCTTGCTTTGTTGGATGGCTTTTACTTGGATACTAAAACTCCTATTGGGGTATGAATATATTCAAAAAAGGATTTTGGATTTTCATTTTATTGAAAAATGTAATTTATATGAATATGTTATATATTAAAATTTATATGAGTATGTTATATATGAAGATTAAATTAAACTCCATATGTGATATTATGTAACTTAGAAAATGATGCAAATTAATTGATATTTCTGAATGTATGATATAATTTTTGTTGTATTTGTGTTTTTTTTTCAGAACATAATTGTTATATATTGATTACGTTGAATTTTTTTTTTTTAATGAGATTCAAAAATTATTGGTACAATGCACTTATCATCATAAGATTCAACAGTGCAAGATTATATATCAATTATACATATAAGCCATAAATTGAGGTTGCATTAATTTATTAGACAATTTTTTTTTAACTTACTTTCACTTATTTATATATATATATATATATATATATATATATATATATATATATATAACTTATAATGGGTCAGACTAAAGATTCAAGTTTGAGATTTATAGTCTTATCACCATATCAATATCACTGGTAGTCAAACTATTATATAAACACATTAATATCACGACGATACCCAGCATTTATGGCAAATTAAGACCAAGTATTACAATCAACATACTACCCAACCGTCATGAATATTGTTAACCAGCATTATCTCAAATACCCTTCAGAACTTTAAAGTATGCTCTCTAAGTTAATTTATGAGTATCCAAAATTTGAAAAATTTTATTCAATATCCAAAAAATCTCTCCGAAAATAAGGGAAACAAACAATTTATATGAATGAAACCATAAAAAACGAAAAAATCCCTAAAACTTCAAACTGAAAAAAATATGGCCAGACGTTATTTTTAGGACTTGAAACGGGCCAGTTACATAGGGCAAAACTCTTGTAACAAGTTGTCCATTTTGGAATGAGGTTTCCGAAAGCATATTGTAATAAGCAATCGGACAATTGAAGTAAAAGTTATAATAAAAACAGTCAAGTCCGCAATAAAAATAACACTAAGGACGATTGGCCCATTCCGAACACTCCATATACTGCAGACCCAATTCATCCGCATCAATTTATCCCATTAATTAAATCACTTTTTTCTTACTAAATTGACTTAACTATTGTAATATTTTTACCAAAATTTTATCAAAATTCTATTTTTTTTTTTTTAAGTAATAGGACTATTAGCAAGAACCAGACTCTTAAAGAGATGGCAGTGGATGGGTACTCTCAAAAATTGGCCCATCTGTTACCAAATCCATTCAATTCTAATAGGCCCATACCCGTTCCAAACCCCTTTAAAAAAATCCTAAAAAATATAAATTTTAACAAAATTGCTTTATAAAACAAACAGAAAATTAAAAATCTTAATTTAATAAATTTTTAAATTAATATTTAGATAAAAAAAATTCAAAAACATTTTATAAAATAAAAACTGTACGTAAGAAAAATGCATAGTTGAAGTTCAATTAATTATTCACAATTAGTGTTTATATATATTTGTGACATATTAAGTTCAATTAATTATTCACAATTAGTGTTTATATAAATTCAAATTTATTGTTAAGAATTTTATTTCGAAAACCTATTTTGAATATATTCTTATGTACCCAAATAGAAGTTTTGGTATCCAACGTGTTTTACGTTCATTCATATGCTGAAAGTAAAACAAAATTTTTCATTCTAACATCATAAACTATATATTTTTTGTCTGTAATTTTTCAGCATTCAATCCGATTTTTTAAACCTATGGAATAAATTAATTTAAAATCAAATCCAATCGAATTTATTATTAGCATACAATTTATAAGTGAGATAAGAATTGAACTTGAAATTTTACTTGACTAATCCATAAAATAGAATTATATAAGATCCAATTTCAAAGAATAAAGATGAAAAGAAAAGATAATTCCTATTTTTATTCTGTTTGTCAAATATTTCATCCTTTTCTTATTCTTCTTGCATTTACTTTTTCCTTTTTTTCTAAATCAATGACTTAATAAAGAAGCCCAAAAAAGAAAAAGGGAAAATTCTTAATCTCTTTAAAAGGGATGTTATCTGTGCTGAAATTTTAAAAAATCCATTCACTGAAGCTCAAACAAAAATATAAAAATAAAATCATTTGTTAGTTTGTTGACTGAAGAAGAATTTCCAGTTAACAAGTAGCCTTGATGGATCCGGATCAGAATGGGGCTTTAATTATAGAAGAGGAAGTGACAATATCCATTGAAGCTGCAGATAAGCATTTGGATCCTGAACTGTACAAAGCAGCAAGGGAAGAAGTCGACGCCAAGAAGTTCTTCAGTCTCCTGGAAAACTTTTCAGTAGAGGACAAAGTTTTGAGCTAAGTTAAATTGCTGAAAAGCGTAAACCAAGAAAAAGGCAACAGAAGAATACAGACAAAACAATCCTCAATCTCTTCATTAATTAATTAATTAATTTTTTAAGGTTTTTTTTATCTTAAACGTAATGTCTTATTTTATTTGTTTTTAGTAAAATAAATGAATTTTTGATGAAATGAATGCACGGAATTCACACTCACCCTGTTATGCAGATTCTGCCATTTTGGAGCTCGGTTGCCGTTTTCCTGATATTTTTTTTTATATTTTTACATGGATCCCACACTGACACGACAAATAAATTACCTTTTTTAATATAGCAAAACCGTAAATATTTTTATTGTAACACCAAAATTCTAATTATTTTCAAAATTTACCCTAAAAATAATTAAAAAAAAAACCAGAGAGGGAGTAGGGTTAATTGACCCCACTCAAATGCAAAAAATTAAAAATTTATGTTTAATTATCTTTATTTTTATTTTATTTTGACCCGATTAAACAATTAAAATTTAGCCCACTGGAATAGAAAAAAAATAATAATTTATTATTAAAATTTTGACCCCATCCATTAAAATTTATTATCTATATGTACCTGATTTTTCGATCGTCGTGGCAGCATGAGCCAGTGAATATCCTTGCAGCTTTGATTGAAGTGAATCGCCAGAGGCAGCCGGATATTCTTGCAATGGTAAGGAAAGAATATGTAATTCTCCACCACGTTTAACAGCCATATACAGTGGCGACCAGCCTTCCACATTTGCAAGAAACCTTACATCAGGATCTTCAGAGATGAAGAATCGAACCACATCAATCCCATTATTCCTCACAGGCTCATGCAAAGCTGTGTTTCCATGCACATTCTGTTGGGGTACAACCCAAGTCCCACATTCCACATTGAAAAATTAAGGGAGAAACACCTTGAATATAAGTGTGTCCACCTAACTCCATTAGTATGAGGCCTTTTGGGAGGTACCCAAAAACAAATCCGTGCGGGCTTAGCCCAAAGCGGACAATATCATACTAATGTGGAGTTGAGGGGATGTTTGGCGGTCCCAACAAGTGGTATCAGAGCCCTGATTCGGAGATGGAGCCAACAGTGGACTGCGTTGTGTGGGAGGATCCTCGGTTTGTTCATGCGATTGGAGATTCGTGTTTGGTGCCTTGCGTCGAAAGTCTTCCTGGTATTGTGTTAGCCAGGCGGCGTGTCCCGTTGGTTGAGAACGGCGGTGCAAGATGATTCGACGGATCAAATGGATTATCGCTCGAGGGGAGGACATAAGCTGTGGGAGGCCCTCGCGATTGGAGAGTGGATTATCGCTGGAGGAGAGGCCACGTGTTGTGTGGTCCTTGGTTTGAGGGGAGGATTGTTGGGGTACAACCTAAGTCCCACATCCCACATTGGAAAATTAAGGGAGAAACACCTTGAATATAAGTGTGTCCACCTAACTCCATTAGTATGAGGTCTTTTGGGAGGTACCCAAAAACAAATCTTTGCGGGCTTGGCCCAAAGCGGACAATATCATATTAATGTGAAGTTGAGGGGATGTTTGGCGATCCCAACACATTCTTCATGCTCAGCAATTGATTGTCGCCATTATCAATCCCTGCATGTGAAACATAGCATTGCACCAGAGATTTTACTATGTACAGCACACCATCTCTAGCAGCAATGTGAAGAGCAGTATCGTTCATTAAGTTCCTCTTTGAAATAAGAGAAGGAAATAGACATCCGATGTGCTTCGCAGTATCTCCATTTCCAGAACTTGCAGCTGCATGCAACAATGAATCTCCTGAATGAGTTTCTTGTTCAATTATTTCTGATAGTGATAAGTTTTTCTCTGCTAAAAACTTTTCCAGGACATCGATGAACTTATCGGCTTCGCCTTTGCTTGGTGCTACATAAAGTGCAGGATCTAATAACTTAGCAATGGATTTTTGTTTTGGCTTCATTAATGCTCGTAGCCTCTTGTTTCTCGCCTCCCAGATTGTTCCATCTTGTACAGTTATAGCCACATCCTGATTCGGATCCATCAGGGCTACTTGTTAATTGGAAAGTAGTTCTTCAAAATACAATAAATTTAACAAATGATTTTGTTTTTGTATTTGTGTTCAGCTTATAACATCCCTTTTAAATTGAGTAATTGAGTAAAAAAGAAAAAAAGAGTAAATGCAAGAAGAATAACGTAAATGCAAGAATAATAAGTAAAGGATCGGAATGAACGTAAAACACGTTGGATACCAAAACTTCTAAATATTTGGGGTATGAATATATTCAAAATAGGTTCTTTGGAATAAATTTTTCAACAATAAAGTTAAATTTATGTGAACATAATTGTGAACAATCAATATGTGGAAAGAATAAGAAAATATAATAAAGCAATTGCTTCTTACCCTTCTCTATATCCATAGATTTCAAATTTTATGATGACCAATAAAAGAAATTAAGTGCAAGTTTAATCAGTAAGTTTTGATTTAATAGTAATATTTACCATCTTTGATACTCATATGATTCATGTTCATTTCTAATCTTTATTAGTGTAATAGGATTGTACTGATGAATAGCATTTTACTTTCTTATCAACCAAAATTAAAATGATATAAGAATTGATTACTGGTTATATATTGAACAATTCTTACACATGGGCTCTGTCTGTATCTTCATTTATTGAGTTTAAAACTTCCAGTCTAAACTTATGAATATGGAATGCAAAAGACGCCATCTTTCAGATTGTCATCTTCGCTCCCCTCTGTAGTCCTGAACCGGTTTTACTTGGAATATTTGGAAATCGTGGCTGTTTTCGAGAGTTGTGCTTACTCTCACTTGGGCAAAAGGAATTGACAAGAATCCTCTCAACAATGAAAGCTTAACACCTCTTGACACTCATTTTAAGTCTGTTGGTGACTCCATATTCAAGAACACCCAAAATTGCAGCAGGCATTTTTCGACTTAATTTCTTCTGCATTTATCTTAATTAATTATATGATCGGGAGAACAATTAGTTGACATTCTTGTTTTCATTTGTGTGCAGATTCTAACATTAGATGCTTTAAGTTTAGCCGGTTGTGTCAACAGTTCGGATCCAGAGATAAAGAAAAAACCAGTCGAAGCGAAGAGGAGCAAGAAAGATTGAATGGCTGAAAGACAATGTAGGGACTTTTTTTGATGTTGAGTTCCTTTTTAGATTACAAGAATTTTATTTGTAATGTCAAATGATGTATTGTAATAAAAATTATTGAATGTAAATCTTAAACGTTCTAAGATACTCAAAAGTATAAAGTAAATTATTTGAATGGAACCATGAAATTGTCTTATTTTTAGCTTTTGAAGATTCATTTGATTTCATTTTGATTCCAAATTTAAATATGTTCTTTCTAATGATTAAATAAAATATTTTTCGACTTTGAAAGATATTATTCATCCAGTATTACTATTTATCAACGGAAAACACTATTTTCGACTGGCCCAGTAATTAGGCCATTACAATCTAGGCCTATTGAGGAGGAACAAGATATCATATTGCTTTAATCGACTGCTATATGATTGATAGTTTGAATTATTGAACAAATTATATATATTTGTTCATAGTATATATATTTTTAATTTTGAATAATATAATATATCATTTTATATATTAAAATTAAATTCTCTATTTAAATATCTTTTACCTGGCTTGCTCGGCACAAATCAAGTCCATGCTATGATTGCTTTTCGTTAATGTGGACTTGAGTTTAGGAAAAACTAAAAATTAAAACTCGATTACGCTTTGCCTAAACCCTGGCTGAGTCCAAACTCCAAAGCGCAAAGGGAAACAGATCTAATGCATCCAACATAAATAAGCCCTTTACACCTTATTTGTAATTGGATGAGCTGGATGATGGTATTCTATTGCTAACGAGTTTTAAAATATGGCATATACTATTATTTAACGTAAAATTCATAAAAGAAAAATGTTAAAAAATATATTTTCAGTAAAGATACATAAAATTAGAATTATATTAAAATATAAAAAATTTTTCATTATCATGTAATTCTACATCTCATTTAATGTAAATCTAAAAATTTTGGTGATTTTTATAGGTCATTTGCTATTTTTAAAGTTCTGATAAAATTTTAGTCAATTCGGACATTATTTGAACTGAATCATAAAATTTTCTTATTTTTTATTTTTGAAAACTCATTTTGATTCCAAATTTAAACAACGGACTTCTACTGACATGATATTTTCAATTATTAAATAAAATATTTTTCAATTTTGAAAGATATTATTCACTCAGTATCACTATTTATTAACGAAAAATACTATTTTCGACTAACCTAGTAATTTGACCATTACAATCTGTGCCTATTGAGGAGGAACAAGATATCATATTGCTTTAATCGACTGCTATATGATTGATAGTTTGAATTATTGAACAAATTATATTTTCGCATAAATAATTACAAAGGAATCCGATTAAAAAGGACAATAATTCTGTTTCTCAATGCAACGAAAAAAAAAACAAAATGGTAATTTGGGCAGTTGCTTATCCTAGAATTCACGCTAAAATAAATTATACTTTAACTTTTGCGTTTCTTATTCACCCTTCTATACTAAAAAAGATTTATGTTTTTATTTCCTTAAAAAATTTGTGTTTTTATTCTTTTATCAAATCAATAATAAGAAAAAATATAAAAGAAATTGTGTGAATTTCTAAACTAAATTTAAGGCTTGCATAGTAATGTGCTGAAATTGTGTGAATTTTGTCTCAGATTGGGCTTCTCCTATGCCTGGATTTCATAGTAACAGTGCATAATTTTGGCACTATTCTGGTCCTAATTAGTCTCAAATTGGACTCTTATTAAGCCATGGATTTTGCTTCACATTGGGCTTTTCTTTGACTTATCAGTACCTAATGCGTACATATATGGGGATTTTCTTTGTTCAATCTCAAACAAAGAAATTGACACAAGAACGTAAATTCATTAGACCCAAGCAAATGATCAAAGATCTTAACTTCATTTGGGCAGTTGCTCATCCAATCCCTACCCAGAATTCACACCAAAAGAAATTATATTTCAACTTCTGCGTTTCTTATTCAGCCTTCTATGCTAAAAAGGATTAATGAATTGAGGTTTATTTTTTCTATACGTTTAGTGAAATATATGCATAGTAATGCTCAAATAGTAAGACTTCAAACTTTTTATTTATCAACCTGTCCCTTGAAAGTAATATTTTTCAGTTCCTTAAACCATAAACAGCGGATCCAACCCACGTGATGTATCAGCAAATTGGCAAATGTTATTCAAATTTTGTGTTTATTGTGGATAGCATATATCATTTGCTGTAATCTCCGAGGTTGTTTTAATATTTTAATATTTATGAATGTAATTTGATTATAAATTTACTATTTGCATTTATTTTGATTTTGTTTATTTTTTAGAAGGAATAAACGGCAAATTTGCTCCTAAACTTTTTTAAATGGTGTATATTTGTCATTTAAATATATTCTGAATCAATTTTACTTTTTAAGTATTAAAAATAATACATATTTGCCCCTTAAGTATTATACTATTATCTATTTGAATCAAATTTTAATCTTTTTTAGTGTTTAAGAAGAGTATTGCTTTATAGTGTGCAGGTAGCAAGTTCATATGATTTTAATTAACCTATAATGTTTTTTTTTTTTTTTGCTTAGTTGCACACCTATTATTTTTAATAACAAATATGAGCCAAATACATAATAGTACGTGCAGTTTTGACCAAAAAATATATTTAAAGTATAAATAAAATATGTATTATTTTTAATATTTCAGAGATAAATTTGCTTCAAAATATATTTAAAATTATTAAATATTATATGTGTATCAATAATCAAATTTGAAATGGATACTTATATTCAACTATTTTACGAACTAATAAACGGATTTAGAGTATAGATTACTATGGGGTCCCATTATTGTTTCTTTGATTTTACTTTGACCAAATTCTTAATTTCCACACCATCAAGCTATTGTTGGAACCAAAGAATTGATGACAATAAAATTTTTATATAAGGAGAAATAAATTTAACACTCACAAGAAAATTACAAGCAAATAAACCTCACAAATAAAAATCTCTCTTTAATAAGCTATTGCAATAGCTTTGCAAAGGAAAAGAAAATTTCAAAATGAAATACACTACTTCTCTTCTTATATTTGAAGACAAAGATTGCCTTGGTATTTATAGGCATATTGATGATGAGAAAGTCAACAAAAATGGCCATAAATTCTTCAATTCACATTCTTGCCCAACTATTCATTTTGCATGCTACTTCAATTCACATTCAAAGTCCACACCTACCATTGATCCATTTTCCATGTCTCCACCAACAATTTCAAAAATCACAACTAAATTTATGACTTTCAACAGCCTCCCTTAAATTTAGTTTGGGATTCTGGTAATTCCAAGCATTGCTTTTAGCTTGTCGAACGAATCTGCCTTCAGTGGTTTTGTCAGAATGTCCGCAATTTGATCTTCAGATTTACAAAAATTTAGCTCAATCTCTTCATCCTTGATCAATGTCCTGATATAGTGATACTTAATATCAATGTGCTTGCTTCTCCCGTGAAAAACTGGATTTTTCGATAATGCGATAGCGGACTTGTTATCACACATAATCCGTGTAGGATTTGACTGTTCATGCCTCAATTCATAAAGCATTTTCCGCAGCCATACTGCTTGACATGCTGCTGACGTCGCTGCCATGTATTCTGCTTCAGCTGTTGAGAGCGCAACTACTTGTTGCTTCTTTGAGGACCATGAAATCACTCCATTTCCAAGAAAGAATGCATATCCTGAAGTGCTCTTCCGACTTTCAGTGTCTCCTGCCCAATCACTATCTGTGTACCCCACTAGATTGAAATCATTAGTATGAGTATATAAAATTCCATGTCCACGAGTACCGCTGACATACCGTAAAATTCTCTTTGCTGCCTGCAAATGTGATTGGTAAGGTTTCTCCATGAATCGGCTGATGATTCCCACACCATAAGTAATATCTGGCCTAGTCGATGCCAAGTATCGTAAGCTTCCTACAATACTTTTGAAATATGTTGGATTTACTAGCTCACCGGTTCCTTCTTTCTTCAATTCCAGTCTCTCGGCTACAGGGTTTCGCATTGGTTTAAGTGACTCCATCTTCAACCGCTTCAATATATCATTAGCATATTTCTGTTGTGAAATAAATATGCCATCATTGGTCTGCTTCACTTCAATTCCAAGAAAGTAAGACATCAATCCCAGATCTGTCATCTCAAATTTACTAGTCATAGCCTCCCTGAATTCTGCAAACATCTTCTCAGAGTTTCCTGTAAATATCAAGTCATCAACATATAGACACATAATTAATATATCGCCATCATCATTTGACTTGATATACAAGGTGTGTTCATATGGACATTTCTGGAATCCATTCTCCAACAGGTATGTATCGATGCGAGTATACCAAGCTCGAGGTGCTTGTTTCAACCCGTATAATGCTTTCTCCAGCTTGTAGACTTGATCTTCATGCCCTTGCATCACATATCCTTGTGGTTGCTCCACATAAACTTCCTCTTCAAGAAAGCCATTGAGGAATGCAGACTTAACATCCATCTGATGAATTTTCCATAAATTTTGAGCCGCCAAAGCTAAAATCATCCGGATTGTGTCCATTCGAGCCACTGGTGCAAACACTTCAAAATAGTCAATACCTGGCTTTTGCTTGTAGCCTTTCACCACTAGTCTGGCTTTATAACGGTCCACCTGACCATCTGGCCTGTACTTTGTCTTGTACACCCATTTGACTCCGATGGGCTTCTTGCCATTTGGTAAAGAAGTTAACTCCCAAGTATCATTTTTCTCAATGGAGTTAATTTCTTCATCCATCGCTTTGACCCATTTCTCATCTACTGCTGCATCATCGTACGAAATAGGATCACAATCAGCAAATAAACAAAAATTCACCATGGTTTCATCAGTGACTTCATCAGTAACTGTTATTTCTCCGTTCAACAACATAATCCCTGTATTTTGCTGGCATTTCACGAACTCTCTGTGATCGTCGTAGTTCTAGTTCTTCAGTTAGTGATTCTGATGAACTAGCAGGTGAATTTGGAACTTCTTTATTGTGGGATTCTTCTTCCTTCAATGGTTCTCCTTCAATGTTGATTCTTCTTTCATCAACTGTTTGATTCCAGTCCCAAGCTTCTTCTTCAAGAAATTGAACATCTCTGCTGATAATCACCTTCTCCGTGATAGGATTATAAAGCTTATAACCCTTCGTAGCATCATTATATCCAATAAAAATGCACTTTTGGCTTTTATCATCCAGCTTTTTTCTGTCTTGATCTGGTATAAGGGGATATGCAGCACACCCAAATACTCGTAGGTATGAAGCGTCTGGCTTATGACCGCTCCATGCTTCTTCTGGAGTTCTTCCAAGAACACTTCTTGTGGGACATCTATTCAACAAGAATACTGCACATGCAACAGCTTCCGCTCAGAATGGTTTTGGTAACTTCTTAGCTTTCAACATGCTCCTTGCCATCTCAAAAATCGTTCGGTTCTTCCTTTCAGCTACACCATTTTGTTGAGGAGTGTAACTAGTAGTCAACTGACGTTTGATTCCATGAGTTTTGCAAAAATCATAGAATTCATTTGATGTGAATTCTCCACCGCGATCGGATCTCAAAATCTTCAGATTAAAGCCACTCTGCTTTTCAACAAATGCTTTAAATTCTCTGAACTTGCCAAAAGCTTCTGATTTTTGGCACAAGAAATATACCCAAGTTTTTCTGGTAAAATCATCCACAAAAACTAGGATGTATCTCTTTTTCCCCATCGATTCTACCTCCACAGGACCACAGATGTCTGTATGTACTAACTCCAGTGGTTGCTTTGCTCTCCTTGCTTTTCCAATCGGAAATGGATTACGATGCTGCTTTCCCAAAAGACATCCTTCACACGGTTGATCTGGACAATCTATCACCGGTAGTCCAGTCACCATCTTTTTCTGAGCTAACAACTTTAGCCCACGAAAATTCAAATGACCAAATCGAAGATGCCACAACCAATTTTTGTCTTTCAATATGGCTTGAAAACTTGAAATGGTATTTGTCTGCAACGTCAATGGAAACATCCGATTTCTCGTCATTTGCACTGCTGAGATCAACTTGTTGTTCGGACTATGAATGGTACAAACTTTATTTTGGATATTTACTTTGTGTCCTTTTTCGGAAAGTTGCCCAACACTTAGCAAATTCCAAAAAAGTCCAGGAACAAAATAAACATCTGCAATAGTAACATCAGTACCATCTTTGGAATTGATACTAATGTTCCCCATTCCCATCACAGGAATTTTTGACTTATTACCAAAATTAACTTCTCCACGAACAGTCTCGTCTAACTGTGAGAAAAATTCCTTTTTGCCTGTCATGTGATTACTGCATCCAGTATCCAAATACCATATATTGGCATCCATAGTGCTAGGATCATCCTTCTTGCATGCTAGCACCATATTTCCATTAGCATCAGCTGCGTGCGCTTGTTCTCCCTGTTCTCTCGGTGCCTTTGATCGACATTCGGAACTGTAATGTCCGAATTTGTTGCAACTAAAACACTTGACTTTAGACTTGTCTCGTGTTCTTCCAGTGGAATTTGAGTTTCCACCTCTACCTCGCCAGGCTCCTCGTCCAGGATTTTGCCACGATCCACCACCTTGATTTTGCCAAGATCCACGACCTTGTCCTCGTTGGTAACCTCCACGATTTGTTTGAGCTCTACTTTGCAAAGCTTGCTCAGAATTTAAGGTCTGAAATTTTTGGTTCATTCGCTGCTCATGCGATTGCAACGAACCCATCAATCTTTCTATTGTCATAGTAGCAGGATCATGTACTTCCTCAATTGTTGTCACAACATAATTGAATCTGTCTGTCAAAGATCGTAAAATTTTCTCGATGATTCGAGAATCTGTGAGTAGTTCACCGTTAACTTTTAATTGGTTAACAATAGACTGTACACGATCAAAATATCCAGCAATTGACTCTGACTCATTCATGCGTAATGATTCAAAATCTCCTTGTAGTGTTTGGAGTCGCACCCGTCTGACACGATCATCTCCTTGGTAGGATTTTTGCAAAATATCCCACGCCGCCTTTGAGGTTTCCGCACTCGATATTTTGTCAAATATCGATTCTTCAATTGCCTGGAAAATAGCATATAATGCTTTTTGATCTTTCTTGCGGTTCTCGACCAATAATTTTTTCTCCTCCTCCGGTAAAGCTTCAAACATCGTTTGATCAGTTACTTCGGTGTAACCTCTCTCCACAAGATGCCATAATTCTTGTGACTTGAAAAATACCTTCATTTGGACAACCCAATTGTTGTAATTCCTTCCATTTAATTTTGGAAGTTGCAGCGGAATAGAATTATTGGAGGCCATTGAAATCAAGCTCTGATACCAAATGTTGGAACCAAAGAATTGATGACAATAAAATTTTTATATAAGGAGAAATAAATTTAACACTCACAAGAAAATTACAAGCAAATAAACCTCACAAATAAAAATCTCTCTTTAATAAGCTATTGCAATAGCTTTGCAAAGGAAAAGAAAATTTCAAAATGAAATACACTACTTCTCTTCTTATATTTGAAGACAAAGATTGCCTTGGTATTTATAGGCATATTGATGATGAGAAAGTCAACAAAAATGGCCATAAATTCTTCAATTCACATTCTTGCCCAACTATTCATTTTGCATGCTACTCCAATTCACATTCTTGCCCAACTATTCATTTTGCATGCTACTTCAATTCACATTCAAAGTCCACACCTACCATTGATCCATTTTCCATGTCTCCACCAACTATTTCAAAAATCACAACTAAATTTATGACTTTCAACAGCTATAATGCTAACTCTTACAATTAATTGAAATATCACAAGATTTATTAACATTATAAAAAATAGCTTTATGATCAATGAATTACATATAATAATAATAATATTTTAAGTTTGCATTTACAAAAATGCAAATTAGTTCATTAAGTATTAGTCTATAATTAACTATTTTATATTAATAACTTTTTCTAAATTAAATTTATGTTTTTACTTCCTTCAAAAAAATTTGTAATTTTATTCATTTATTAAACCAATAATAAGAAGAAGAAATATAAGAAAATACAATTTTTTAGAGCATATTTAAATATTTAAAAGAAAATAATTTATCTTTTTTACAAATATATTTAGGGAAAATATAAATTGGTCAAATAATTAAATTTCGAATAATAGTTGATTATATAAAAAAAAAAATCTTCACATGCAATAAAATATTACGTAAAGTTAATTTGTAAATCCTTTTTCATTTTTACACAATACAAATTATTTTTATTAACTTAAGTAATATATTATTAGCTTAATTTATAAATAAAATAAAAATCTCAAAACCCAAAAATAAATTTCCATTGAATTGATCAACAGCTCTACCGCATTGACACTATAGAATTAAATCGACGGTTGTACTTTGTAGTGTCCTCCTGCGCACGATAGCAACCTTACCCAATAAGGCGCGAATTTCTTTCTCTCTCCCTCTCTCTCACGCACAGTCCACACTCTAAACAATCTCTCTCTGGTATGGTAATTAGTAAGCATAGAATCGTAGAAGTTGAGACTTTTCAGGTGTCGATTTGATTTTTATTTTTAAATTTTTTTTAATATTTATGTGTAATTTTCATAATTCATTACTTAGCCATCAATTCACTGTAGACCCTACACTCTCCAAATTCTAACTATTGACTCTTATTTTCTCAGTGGAATTGGATTGGGTTTTGATTGAATGGATCCGGATGTTAACGATCAAGCATCGATCTCCAAGAAACTGAAGCAAAGCGAGGTCTTTTTTTTTACCCCACTTCTGATCTTAACTCGAGACAAGTAAAGAAAAAACCATGATTTTAGGGTTGAATTTTTGAATTAAGCTGAATTATAGGTTGTCCAGGCTATTTCATGTAGGTTCGACGCATTTATGATCAATGTTGATGTTGTCGTTGTTTGATTTTTTCTTCAGTGTTTGACCTCGTAATATAGTGATCGTACTCCTGTAAAATACTGTGTGTAGTATAGCTTAAGAGAGAGTTATTCTCGAGAAAACTGAGGAATTGTTATTGGGTTCACATGAAAAGGGGAACTTTTGCTTGCGGACTTTGAATTGGAAAGGAAGTAGGCAGATAGACGGTGTTTGGTTCTTTGTTTGTTTGCTTTTTGGTGCAGCAAATGGGTTTAGGTCATAAATTTTCTGTTTGTTTCTGATTCTCTCTATTTTTCCTTAGGATTCTTAATGAGTAGAGAATTAGGATTAAGGTGTAGGATAAATTAGAATTTGTACATACCCATGCTTTAATGTTTTCCAATTCAGTTTTCAGTCGATTAATAAATTTCCGTTCATTGTTGCTGCTGAGTTGTGTGATACAGTTCTTTCTCCTTCTATATTTTTTTCTTCCTGTAAACCAATCCATTCACCTCTTTTCTATTGGTTACTTAATATTTTATTTGTTCTAACAATCTTTTAAACAGAAAAATGCAATCCTGCTAGCTGTCTCACATCCTATCCACTCTATTCTTGTGTAGGTTGTTCTGTGTGATGAAATGGAGGTTGAAAGAGATTCAGATAACTCTGATGTTATGATTGGTCCTGAGAAACTTGACCTATGTTCTAAGGGAAAATCCAAAGTGGCTTGCATGGATGCGTGGCCATATCATACTAAAGTACGTTATAGGACCTCAAGATTTTCTGCATGCTATATTAAATTCAAATCAGTTTCTTTTTGTCCATCAACTATTAATTGAT
The DNA here is from genome assembly GCA_037975025.1 of Excoecaria agallocha. Taxonomy (NCBI): domain Eukaryota; kingdom Viridiplantae; phylum Streptophyta; class Magnoliopsida; order Malpighiales; family Euphorbiaceae; genus Excoecaria; species Excoecaria agallocha. Next base: position 710,658 of record CM075807.1, on the reverse strand, counting down.
ATGATTCTTCGGTTTTCCTCAGGATATTTCATCTTCTGATCCTGGGATTTCTACTAGTGTCACAGGATCAATGGACAGCATTGATCATCTCAAGAGTTCCACTTCTGGATCAGTTAACATTATCAATATTAACAGTTCCAATTCTGACTTGTCTTATCATGATGATGATGAATTTTGTGATGATGATGATTATGCTGATGATATTTTTGATTTCGATGACAATGATGACTACTTGTATCAAGATGATTATTTGGCTATCCAATCTCAATTTGATAATGTGGATCTTCCACCTGGAGTAGAGGCATCACTTCCTTGGCTGAAGGAGCCTGCTCCTAAAGCCATCCCATCTGGTTCGAGCACTTCAGGTATTCTTGATGCCTCTGAAAGTGTGAGGATGGCTGGCATCTTAAATATCACTGAAAAAAAGGGTAAGACAATCACTTCCGGTCTCTCTGACAACAAAGGTTCAGCTACTGCTACAAGTAGTTCCACTGTTACTGTGGAATCGAGCTCTAATGGAGAAGTTGTGGATAATGAAGAAAATGGCATAATTCAAAAATTTAAGAGCTTTAAACAGTTTGAGACTGTGCAAGATTTCTCCGATCATCACTTTAGTCGCATAGGATTCTCAGGGGAGCAGGTGAGAGAACTGCAGATCTGCAGAAGCATACATCTCTCTGTTTTAATCTATTTATATTTGCTACATATGAATTTATGTGCCTTGGAAACTAAAGCCTTTTTCTCTCTTTTATTAGCCACCCAAGAGCTGGGGAAAGAGAATTCAAGAGGAATGGAAAATACTGGAGAAGGACCTACCAGGTGAATTCAGAATTTATCTTTTAGCAAATTTGAAGTATTTTTTTGTTTGGGGTTTTCACATCTTAGTGGCCTTTCTGCGCAAGTGGTACTCATTTTCTATTTTGATCTGAAAGTGTTTGCTTTTCACTGGTTGCTAGCAGGCATTACTTGGTTAGATTACTGAGCATCTCTTTCTCTAAATTTCTTAGATACGATATCAGTTCGAGTTTATGAAACAAGAATGGAACTCTTGAGGGCTGTCATCATAGGACCTTCTGGTACTCCTTACCACGATGGGCTTTTTTTCTTTGACTGCCTTTTCCCCTCCACCTATCCTAATACACCACCGGTATGTATATATATTATTCCTCTCCTTGCAATATCACGAGTATCCTTTGTTATGCTTAGTTGTGAGTTTTTGCTGTTAGATGGTATACTACTACTCAGGTGGGCTTCGATTGAATCCAAATTTGTATGAATGCGGGAAAGTCTGCCTCAGCCTTTTGGGGACCTGGAGTGGTAAACAAAATGAGATGTGGATTCCAGGTACATCAACCATGCTTCAGGTTTTGGTTTCTATTCAAGCTCTCATTCTCAATGCAAAACCATTCTTTAATGAGCCTGGGTACGAGTCATCTTATGTTGGTGCGGAGGGGGATAGAAAATCCAGGAAATACAACGAGGATGCTTTTATCTTATCATTGAAGACAATGGTCTACACACTTCGAAGGCCACCAAAGGTATGATTGCTGTAAATCTCAGTAGTGCCCTCTTTTTTAGTTGCTTCGAGGATTCCCCTTGGCATTTCTTGCTTTCATGTTTTAAGGGCCTTTGCTAGAATGATTTTAATTCTTTGATTTATCAAGTTATACCTACTTGATAAATTATAACAATTAATTAGAAAATGCTACTTGTTTTATCTACTGAATTTTAGTTAATACTACAGGATGTTTAAGTACTCATTTGAGTAGTAGTGTTTTTAAGATGCAGTCCAATTTCCTAAAGCAATCTAATCAATGGGTTTTTCTTGCAGCATTTTGAAGACTTTGTAATTGGTCATTTTCACATCCGGGCGCATGATATTCTGATACAATGTAAAGCTTATGTCGATGGTGCTACAGTGGGTTCTGTTGCAGTTGCAGATGGAGTGGCTGCCGTTGATGAAGCTGAAAAGAACTCCTCTCCAGAATTTAAAGCAACGTTGAAAAAGTTGATAAACTTTCTTGTTACTAACTTCACAAGATATGGATCAATCAATTGCGAGGAGTTCCGAGTGAATGAATAGAAAAGAATTAAAGAAACTGACAGCAGTGCCAGTTCTGGTTCTGACATCGTTCTGGTTATTAAATGATCAAAATTTTTATAAATTTGGCTGGAGTTTGCCATTTACAAAGTCTTTTTGTGATGTAGATTGTAGGCAGGTGTTTATATATAATATATATATAGTTCAGTGACTAGTTGATCCTCTGGCAAGTTCTGCTGATTTAAGTTTATAATTCTTGCACATATTTGAGCTAAATGGATACTATGGCTTCCTTGTGCACATATTCGAAAGCAAGTAACAAGGTGGATTTGATTTGATTTCACCCACCTTTGTTTCATTTTGGCTTTTCTTCTTCTTTCTTCCTCTTCTTCTTTTTTGCATTTCCGATGGCAAATTACTCATTTTCATGTAGAAATTGGATGTTAATGCTTAGTTATAAATAAATAACTTTAGCGTGTAAAAATATTGTCAGCTAAAATTAGTTCTTCCAAATGTATACATACCCCATTTTTATATGATCGGAGGCTTTTCCGGTCCACTTGAATAACATAGATCATGGGATGGTGTACTGTAGAATAACTTTATTTGCTATTATGTTTGGAAAAATCGGGTGGCATGGTAAGTTTTTAATAGATTTTTGATAAAAAAAAATAATAAAAAATAAAAAATGAAAATGATTTTGATAAAGAAAATGAAAAGATTAAGATTCTATTAAAATATAAAGGGAGCAAGTAAAATTAAATATAGATTTCATTTTTTAAAATTTAAAAAGAAATTTAATACACTTTCGCTATTTTATTTTTTTAATATTTTGAATGCGTTTATATATTTTTGTATGTTAATTAATGAAATAACAATTTAATTAATTAATAATATATTTTAGAATATTGCTGGACACTTAAAAAGTAGCTCAATGGGAGTATCTCATAAGCCTTCTAAGTAATTTTTCGAACTTACGAATATATGTTTACTATAATAAATAATTATTCCATTTTCTCATAAGCCTTCTAAGTAATTTTTTGAACTTACGAATATTTGCAGTATCCGGTCCAGATTAATCAAATCGATCAAGTTTGAATATTAGACGGACGTAGCCTCCAAAATAAATTAATTTTTTTAACCAATTTATCTATTAATTTTCTTTTTCAGAAGGATGAATTAGTAAAAACCAAAGCAATTAATTAATAAATTTAATGATTGTGGTGAAAAATTAAAAGAACACTTATTTATATAAGTTAATGACGCACATTGTAAACAAAAATAGTAATTCTTAATTTCTAAATTAAGAGCAATTTAAATGAAAAAGTCTTATTCAATAAGACTTCTGTTTTATTACAAAAATTAAACAAAAAATTTTTTATTTTGTAAACTAAGAGTAATTTAAATGAAAAAGTCGAATTTCTGTTTTATTAAAAATTCGAACTAAGACTTAAGTTAGCTCAAGAGGCGGTCATAGGAGTCACTAAGATGATCCCGTCATTGTCCTTAGCTCCGAGGTTGGCATAGCAATCATTACGATGATTTCATCATCGTCTCTAAATCCTATATAATTATCTGGTAACAGCGATCCTTCTTTAAACAGAGTTTGATTGTTCCTTGAATCAATACCAAATAATCCCTCACGAACTATTCTCTCTTTAATATGCTTAGCTGTGGCAGTTTCATATATCGCTATGCTACTTTCCCAAATACCAAATTTTATCTTCAAATGTATTATCTGCAAAAAATAAAAATAACTAGTCAAAATAATTAATTACTTTAAGCGCCCCATTTTAAGAAATAATTATAACATCTCAATATTCTAAAAAATATTAGTAATAGACTAAATTGTCATTTCATTAATTAATTAAAAAATATGAATACATTTAAACTAACAAAATAAGGATATAATAGAAAACTTAAATTACATATTTTCTTAAATTATGAAAAGCGAAATTTAAATGAAAAAAAAAAGAAAAAAGTAAAATATAATGGGACAATTAAAATGGAAACAGCGACTATAAAAATCTATAATTAAAAGAATGAACAATTACCGCGACCAAATGAACTTGATCTCCATCTTCAATTCTACAAGCTTGCAGTGTGTTGCGATCGTCCCTTAGTTGGGCCGAGTTAAAAGTTAGCAACTGAAGGTATGGGGGAACATCGAAAAATAACCTATAAATTTGCTCTTTAAGGTCATGGACCGTTGGATTTGCAATTGATTCTGGCATCCACACAAAATATTGACGTCCCTTGCGAACTATGTTTATTTTCATTTTCGTTTCTCACACAAATTTGAATCTAATAATAATAATAATAAATTTTTCTACTTTAGTGTATGCATTTGCTTGTGTATATATATGAGAGTTTTAAACACAATATAGGAATAAATGTAAGACAATATTTCTAGAATTAATTTATTAAATTTTCCTATACTGTGTATGTTACCATTTCAATGATATTATTTAGTCAAAACAAGAATATAATTTCTGAATAGGAATAAACTTCTTATACTAGAATTAACGAACATGGTATCTCAATTCACAAAACAGAAAGAGTCAACATAGATTTAATAATTTCCTAATGGAGAAAAAAAAATTATTTGCGACAAGTTGCATTACGTTATACAGTAACGAATTTCCTACACGAGGAAATAGTTATAGCAGGTGTAAGAATTTACATAAGTCTGCAAGTAGAGCTGCACTTCATTCTAATTGGGAAGTTGATCAAAATTTCATTTTTGTGGAAGACATTCTCAGCACTTCTTTCAATCTTTTGGTCTCTGCTACATTAGATGTCTCGAGAAATTGTAATGTTCATGTTGTTTTTTATCGAAAATTATAATCTTTTAGACGCTGATATTTGATGGACTTACTCCGATTATAGATTATGCGTTTGATGACTGATTTTGATTTAGCTCTGAGCTCAGCATATGATGGAGAAGAACATCGATTCGTTGACTTCGAGTTTTTGTGCTGCACAAAACAAAATCTTTATTGAGATCATACTTGGATTGTGAATTACAACTTTTAGTGATATGTATGGATAGGTTACATACCCCACGGACCAGCGCCGAGGCCTTGCATCGCTTTCATCCTAGATCGAGAAGCAAACGTTTATCATTTAGATTTAGGTTAGAAGGTGAGATACTACCTGGAATGAAACTCATATGTTGCTATGTTCAAACAAGTATGTAAAGGTACCCACCTTATCTTCACCTTGTTCCGATGTCTCAAGTTCCATTTCAGCAAAGAATGCCTCCAAGACAAAAGCAACAACCTGGAATACATTGGAATAGATAACTTTTAAGTTCACATCTAACGAAAGTAATCCAGCCAAGTAAACAACGGTAGGCCCTCAGTAAATAGGTTCATCAGTTCCGGACAACCATTCTATAAATCACGAGTGGAGTAGCAAAATTTCTCACCACTTAGTAAACCTTTGCCTTGTCATCATGAAAAAATTTGAGAAGAAGAAATCATGCATAGTTGATGTTCATTGCATAGCAGGTTGGTGTTTATTATGCATTTAAATTATATCACTAAGTATGATATTTCGATTATTGTGCAATGCCAATGAGGAAAGTAAAATACATGAGCTTTCTTCCACGGAGGAGTAGTATCTTTTTCTGGTGTATGATAAGACAAAAGAGTAGAACCATATTCAGCTTTAAATTAGTATAAGATACCTTCAACCAAAACTTTCACATATCTATCAAACTTGTTTGGTGTGATGTTAAGGGACTAAAAAATGAACTAAAGTAGTTGTTGCTGTATTGAATAAAACTTACCAAATTCAAAAGCAACAAAACAGTTATAAGGTATAAGCTGATGAAATAAGCAAGTGACCAAGAAGTTCCAGACAATTCCCTGTAGCTCTGAGATGCTACAAAACAAATGAATTGTTATAAGATACAAAATCGACAATATGTAGAAAACATGAAGTAATGATGTTACCTGCATCCAGACTTGCCAATTCCCCATGACTAGCAAATTAAATAGTGTCACCATTCCATTTGGATAGTCATTAAAATTGAAAAGTGTATAACTGTTTTCGTCAAGGAAGGTGAGTGGTTTTTTTGGTACATTAGGAAATATTATGGAATGCGATCTTTTTTTTTTTATGCGAAATGCACGGGGTATCCTGGATGGGCTCCAACTATGGAAGGCACCTTTAAGCCCGTACCACACCCAGACTAATCCTCGTTCGCACCGTGTCGGCCCAATTAAGGGGTAGTGTGCTGGCCAATGTGTTGCTCCGTACGTGAGGGGGATCGAACCCCTGACCTCACTTAAGGGATGAGAGTGCCTTACCACTCACACCAACCACAATTGGTTATGGAATGCGATCTTTGATACTTGAGGAAGTCACAATTTGTTCTAAATAAAACGTTAGCAAGAGAAACAGTCAATTTTGTAGGTGGTACATAGTGAGTATCACGATCACCAGGAAATAATCTCATAATTATACTTCGCAATCTACAGTGAGATTAAAGGCTATTTCTAACACCTTTTTTACAAATGTATATTTATAAATAGAGACACATGAACAAAACCTTTAAGATAAAGGATACTCATCTTCAGCAAGATCTGTGCCTTCCAATTTGGGGTTCCCAGCATTGACAATTCCTCCAAAGATCTGCATATAATGCAAGTAAGATCATGTTTGTAACAGTAAATAAAAGGAACATAAACAATCCTATTCGTCCCAAATATATGCCATTCCCATACGAGTGGAGTGATATAACTGTACTAAGATGTAAGAAAAAAAAATTGGGAAAAAGTACTGGTCTCATGAAATTTTCACATGAAATAAAAGGAATGGATTCAATACATGCTATAAAATTTCTTTGTTCTTCACTGGGAAGTTTAAATTGACCAGGAAAAGGAGCAAAGTAAAAATGGGTATAGCATGTACTTGATTTGACAAGTAAGCCGGAGAAAAATAGAACCAAATTTACCTGTACACCAAGTGAACAATAAACACAGAGGACACAAAATAATGTGCCCAAATATGGCATCAAACTGGGTATAAGAGTCAAGAATGTGGCAACAAAAGCTCGGTAACTTTTAACATGCATCAACAACCTAATTAACCTCAACATTCTAGCCAACAGGAGGTAACGAATCCTGCAAAAAGCAAAGGAGAATTGAACATCAACCATAAAGAGATGACTAGCATTTGTATTAATAGAACTTTGAATTTCCAATTAGAAAACTATTGTTCATGGGATAAAGATACAACATATGAGTGCAGAACAAAGTCAAATGCAAAGGTCGCTGTTCATTTGAAGAGAACAAGGATCAAAGCATATCCACAACATAAAATCAAAAAATTAACAAGAAATCAGTGAAGGAAATATCTTAAGCCAAAAAAAGAAGTCAAGTCCTAAATTACATTTGAGGGGAGAGATAGGTGAGCCACTGGAAAATGGGCTGAATCCTCTGGGTATGAAGAACTAGGAAGTTACACATTAGCAAGCTTTTTTTCTCTTCATTATTTCATTAAGCTTTCCGTTGAGTTAAGCCAGCAATCTAGGTTTCAAGAGAAGCTTCAGCAAACAAAGGAAAAGCAACAAATAGATTCCTAATAATCAAGTTAGACATGTTTACATAAACATTTAACAGTCTGTCTAAGAAATTCTGAGGTTCTTTGGAGAATATTATGCATTTCATCAATGATTGGTAGTAACACCACCATTCTGATTCAATTTTAAAGATCTTCAAAATCCCACATATTAGTGCTGTTTTTCACATTGCCTTGTTGATAAATTACCAATTAAACCTGGGTAATTTACTACCATTTGTTAAGAATGCTCCGTTACATGAGCAGTTTGTTCAATCCAATTCAAGAAAATAGAAACAAGACCACGTACCTCAAATAAAATTCTAGAAAAGACAAAATGAGGATGAAATAAACCATACCACTCTCCATTTGAAAGAAAAATCAGTCCGTTAGGAGATGCAAAAGTTATTGTTTCTCCAATAACTGCAAATGTTAAATAGATGAGCTTATAAGCAAAAATTATCATTTTTTCTGCACATTATCTTAGAACCGAGGAAACACTGGCACACCAAAGAAAACTATACTTCCTTTCATAGATATTATTTGAAGATAAATAATTTCAGTTAAAAACTTTTATGTCCAGTTCCACTTTTAGAGTATATTGCATGTCATTTGAAGTTCTAAATTCAAACAAAAAATAAATGCAATTTCCAACATTGAATCAAATTTAGGCAAAAACAGAGTCTAATGCTCCTTGAAGACATTGGTTACCGTAATGTGTAAAAAAAAAAAGAAAACAAAGAAAATAATTGAATGATTGTACTACTGGATAATCCTATATGGCCATAAATTCAGTTACTAAATGACAAGAAAACAAACTGGCGATCCTCAATTATTTCTTTGCATAATGGATTCAACAAAATAAAAGATATACAAAATAATTCGTACTTTTTACTGACTGGAATAACCATGCAATTGAATTACAAGGAGAAAAAAAGTTTTGGAACTCAAATAATTCAACTGAAGTAGAAAAATACACAAAATTGTGTTACATTGACATACTTCCATTTAAGAAGAAAAACGAAATCATAGAGAATGACTAATGCAAAGAATTACCTATTACCCATGTGATCAGAAAATCAAAATGATTTTGGCCATCCCTCCAATAGTCTGCAAACCCAAGAGTATACTTTTAGTGCCATTTCCAGAACATAGATCCACCCTGAAGGACATCAGGCAAGCATGAAGTGTGCATACATAAACTAAACATCTATTCTAACATAAAATTCAAAATAATATTAAGAAAAACCATCTTAAAGAAACCAATAAGAGCTCCTGTCTAAAAATTTCTTAGGAAATAGACCAATCAAATTGGATATGCTAAAATCCAATTTCCAAGTGTCATATTTCCAGAATTATTGACTGCATAGTCTAAATGAAACCGTTATTCGCATCCAGGACTAGAGTGCATATCATATCAAACAACAAACAATGACAACTTAATTTCAACAAACTGATTAAAAAAAGAGAGTGCCCAATTGCTATATTATTATCATACTGAGTGGCGAATGACTATGACATTTAGTATTACAGATATAGTATACATTGTGCGAGAACAAAACATATTTTTAGATAATCATTTAGCAGGTTCTTACCAAACACAAATTCCACCTCTTGCCACACCTTTTGACCTGAATTGTTTCAATGTCAAGCTGCAAATCAATACGCATGTAAGGTTAGCAAAACTCAGCAAGTATTCATTCTATTCAAAGCCCCAAAGAAAGCATCTATAAATTTTATTGGCTGATTAAAAAATTTGTCCCCTAAGGAAGACAAATTTATCCTCTTTTCAAGTGTACAATTGACAACTTCTAGGCTCATCTAAACTTAGCCTAAATTCAATATTCAGAGTAAGCTATTGTCCATCTATTCTCCTTTGCACTAATTAGAATACCACAAGAATTTTGTTGAAGATTAGATTTATTTCCTAAAAACTTGGGTGGCCACAAGGAGGAATAATTTTTTTGGCAGTGTGCAATTTGTGCATGGTGGTCTCTTGCCCAATTTGTGCAATTTCTTCCTTCATATTTAAACCCCTATGCCTTTTCACTTAAACTTCCTCATTTCAGGGAAAAAAACCCTGCAACGATAAGACATGTTCCTTCTAAGGATTAGATGAGTTGGATCCAAGTTTCAAAACCATCTAGTGTATCTTCCAGGAGACTGATAATGGTCACAGGTGCACTGGAGGTAAAGAAAACCAGTAGCAAGACTTCTGAAAGATAATCATAGGCTTGATCTAACATCAAATTGAGCTTGCCATGAGTGATAAAGTCAAAAGCTCAAATTGTTTATGAGTTAAATGAAAGTATATTAGAATACAAAAAAACGAAACACCAACCAAGAGAGTCAACTGAATAAAACATCTTAGTAGATTTAAATCAATATAGTTATCATGAAAGTACAAGAAAACACTCTAAAATTTAGCGTTAGTTAATTTTTTTCGCCATACCGTTGTTTCAATAATAACAGCGATCAGGTTCACAACAAGGATGAATGATATTACGTAACCAAATTTGGGGCTCCTCACAAAAGCTTTCAAATTTTCAGAGAAATGTGAACGGTAAATTGATGGACAATACTCAAAGCAAGATGGCTGCAACCAGAAACCACAGTGTCAAATACAATCTGAAAACTCTGCAAGCTTTTCTTTGAGATTTGGTTTCAGAACAATATAACTTACAACATCCTCTTTCTGGAATCTCAGACCAATAGCATTGCAAAGGTCAGCAAATTCATCCAAGTTGATCTAAACAAGAGCAAAAAGCCATAAAAAATTATTAGAAGAGCAGGTCCTGATGAACAATAACCATATTATATGTTTCCCATAGATAGCATTTGATATCCAAAGAGCTAGAATGCTAGCTACAATAGATTATGCAGAAGATGGCCTCCTTTAATTTTCTTTTACTTTTTTTTCTTTTTTGCTTTCTGGATCACTGATGACATTAGTTCACATGGAATAATTTACACTAGTGTGATTGGTTAGAGTAAATATTTGTAAAAAATGATATAAAAACTTCATCTTGAAGTAGAAACTCAAATGAAATGTAATTAGTTGATCTAAATTAACAAATCATACAAGTGATTTGAACATAAAAAAAAAACCCACCCGCATCCACAGACTAACCATGCTCAATCAGGAAAATAATTTTAAATTTCTGTCTAAATAATTAATTTTACAACATACAAACCCATCATAGAGTTAATTTGATTCCACAAAATGCAAGAAATTTAGACCTGAAATCAAGCTGGAGAAAAGGAAAGAGAGAAAACTTAAGTAATTAAGAAAAAAGAGAAAGAGAGAGAGAACTAGTAATTTTACTAGATCAATAGGTTTACATAGCCAAAAAAATAAAAACAAAAAGGTAGAAACAGAGCAATTTCCTGAACAAAGATATGAGTAGTATGAATTTACCTTGAAATCACAAGTATCATCCAGCTCATCAAATATCAACTCAAATTCTTCTCTTGAAATTTTTGGGAGAGTCCTAAACAGAATACGTCATAGATTTATGGGTTTGCTTGTAATGTATACAAATATCAAATAGTTCTTACTGATCATAAAATATACTCCTATTCCTCTCTCCCATAGCTATGTTCTACCAGTGCATTGCAGATAGCGATAAAACAATACCTGTATCTATTCAGTTCTTCAAACAAAAGAATACATTGCTTCTTATTCAGAACTCCTTCATCCTGTCATATATATAATATAATTTGATTAATAAGTATGCAATGGCTACAAAAGAAGAAGGTAACAATACATTTAAAAGGGAAGATACGTTACACCATATCTGAAAGGTAAAAATTCAAACGGTAGCAAGATCTACGCAAGTAAAAACTGATGCTATCAAATTATGATATTACTATTCTTTCAAGTACAGCAACACAAACTGTATTTGCATATTAGATAGTGACAGTGCCAGAATATGTCACTCAGTCTATATATGTAAACTTGCATGCAAGCATTATTCCTAGCATATCCATTAACTTAGGATGGTAAGCTTACAAGACGCTTCGCAAAAATTGACTTAAGCTGCAGTATAAATTATTGTTTAATACTATGCATATTATAAGTCAAAACATCAGAAGAAACAAGATAGAACCTTTTCATCAGTATATTCATCATTCCATTCACTATGATAAAAAGAAAACTGTTAAAAATAAAATTGCTGTAATACAAAATTGACTTGCATCAAGTAATTATTCAAGGCTAGCTAAACCAGAATGTACATAATATTTTTGTTTGAAATCCTTCTTGTAAAACTTGTCATTAGTCCACACCATTTAAGAAAAATTGACGGCTTAATTTAATTTAAATCATCCTATCAATGATAAAGGAAACACAACAATTATGAATGGCAACGCATGATTCAATAATTCTCATATCAATCACAATTTTTTAAATAACTTGACAAAGTTTTCCTCTCCATTCAATTCAAATATAGTCATGCCCTTAGCTTTTTTTGTATTCTTAGGAAAGGCAAGATGAGAAGTAGGCTAAGGAAGGATCAACATAAAGTGGCATAAAACTTACTTGTTTATCAATGAGTTTGAAGGCTTTAACCAGCATTCTTTTCCTCAAGCTATCTGCCTCAGAAACTTGTTTTGCAAGCTAAAACAAAAGTAAGATTTATGTGTTTACATATTGTTTTGTTGTCAAAAACACGCAAAAGCTACAAGCATTGTTAACGGGAAAAAAACAAAATAACATCAGAAGAAAAGGAGAGAATGACACATCAATAATTGTGGCATGCCTTCATATCAACGCAAGCAACTATACCTGGCCTTTGAAGCTGTCATATACAACAGCAAGGATCAAGTTGGTAACGAAGTACACCCCCAATAGCACATAGAGGACAAAAAAAAGGCAATACCATCGTGAAGCCCTGAACAAAGAAAATGGAGAGGGATTATAATTCTAGGTTTTATGGACAAGCATAACACGACTAAAAAGAAACGGCATGCCTACTGTCTTATTAACAAAAACAGGTCAAAGAAGCTAAGAAATAGTTCAGTATTAAACCTTGGTTACTACTATTACTCCAATTAAAATGTAGACCTCTATTATCTTCAGTCACACCAGCAACGGATTATAAGCGCAGAGCCTGAGGGTCACGTGCATCTAACTAATTAGAAGGCTCTTTTATGTTTACTTCAAGAGTATGGCTTGCATGAATATTTACAGCCATCTCACTTCAAGTTGAATTTATGCCAGTTATCACTTTTGCAACACGAAGAAGTAAGTGAAAATTAGTCCATGTCTAGTATCTCATAAGGCTGTGATCTGCTTCAAGGATCCCATGAACAATAGTATGTGTTTCCAGGGGCTCTTTAAACCTTTTGTATTGATCCAAAAAAAAACACCCAACCAAGATGAATGGCATCATGAGTAACTGAACAACACAACATTGCCAATCAAATTAGTTGGGGTTGGTTTACAGGAATCCTAAATTTCTCTGATGCTTCTCTCATTCAAGCAGTTTTCTTAACTATCTCCATTTCTTTCTTTATTTCTTCTTTCCTTTTTGTTTCTTTTTCTTTCCATGTAAGAACTTGCATCAAGCTTCAAAATGTCACTGCTATTTGCTTTGGGATTAAGCAAATTGATATGCATTCAAAAGTTTCAAATAATTAAACTAAAAGGACCAAATCTCTTTCCAAGCTTACTTGTACGCTGGTATCCACACATCTGGATTGTTGGACATTGTAAATAAAACAAACATCTGGTATAATGTGGTTCCATACGAAGTAAAAACTGTTTTTGCTTGTTCAGTATCTTCAAAAATGACATAGGCTACCCAGCTGGAAAACAAAAGAAATAGTAGCCACAGAGCCTGCAATCCAAGAAATCAGACAGCAATAATATCGAAAGGATTAGAATATTTAATTCCACAGCTAAAGCTGATAATGTCAATTTTGCTGAATGATTTCTCCCTTTGAGAGAGCTTTCATTAAATAGAAATAAATTTGATTTACATCCCTGAAAATCTGCTATTTTCTTCCTATAAAATAGCTCTAATTATGGTAAATTATTTACACTATAATTAGAAAGATATTTACAGCTGTCTATCTATTAACATCCCCCCTCAAATTGATGCCGGTGGAGCAAGAAGCATCAATTTGCCAACAAGAAACTGGTGACGGTGTCGTGGCATGGATTTGGTGAACACATCAGCTATTTGTAGGGCACTAGATACATGTGGAAGAGTGATGACTCCTGTATCTACAGCTTCTCTTATAGAATGACAATCCACCTCGATGTGTTTAGTCCTCTCATGGTAAACTGGGTTGGTAGCAATCTGAATGGCACTGGTGTTGTCAGCGTGGAGAGGAGTAGGACTAGTTTGAGGAAAACCAATCTCAGCAAGTAACCCACGAAGCCATACAATCTCAGAGCAAGCTGCAGACATGGCTCGATATTCAAACTCAATAGAAGATTTGGAAACACGGTCTTGTTTCTTGCTTTTCCAAGATATCAAAGAATCACCAAGAAACATACACCAGCCCGTGGTAGACCGGAGAGTGTCTGGACAGCCAGCCCAATCAGAATCACTAAAAGCATTAAGTTGAATCGAAGAACCAGCTGGAAAGAACAAACCATGTGTAGATGTCCCAAGAAGATAGCGAATGATGCGATGAACAGCAACCAAGTGTAGATGACGAGGAGCTTGCATGAATTGACTTACTTGTTGGACTGCAAAAGATATATCCGGCCGTGTAATAGTTAGATAATTTAAGCTCCCCACTAATTGCCGAAACAGAGTAGGATCAGGAAGAATATCGCCTTCCAATCGACGATATTTAACATTCAATTCCAATGGAGTGTCTACAGTTTTGGACTGTTGAAGACCTGCTAAAGCAATCAAATCTTGAGTGTATTTGTGTTGATGTACGAACACACCTGAAGCTGCATAATCAATCTGCAATCCCAAGAAGTATGTAAGAGAACCAAGATCTTTCATATGAAAAGAATCCTTGAGATATTGCTGGAGGTGAGTGATTAATAAAGAATCAGTTCCTGTGATGACAATGTCGTCGACATACACCAAGAGAAGAACACAACCAGCAGATGTTTTACAAAGAAACAAAGATGACCGAAAAGAGAAATTTTGCAAAGTGGACCAAAATTTTTCAAACCAAGCTCTAGGAGCTTGCTTTAGTCCATACAAAGACCGCTTCAACTTACATACATCTGAAGTAGGTGAAGAGAACAAACCAGGTGGAGGCTTCATATAAATATCCTCTTTGAGATCACCATGGAGAAAAGCTTTTTTTACGTCCATTTGGTGAAGAGGCCAGCCTTGTGCAGCAGCTATGGCAATAATAGTTCTCACCGTAGTCATTTTTGCAACAGGAGCAAAGGTCTCCTCATAGTCCACACCATACTCTTGTTCGTTGCCAAGAACAACCAAGCGAGCCTTGTACCGATTTAGAGTGCCATCAGAATGGAGTTTAATGGAATAAACCCATTTACAACCAATTGGGCGAATATTTGAAGGACAAGGAACAATGTCCCAAGTGTGATTCTCTTGAAGGGCTTGAAGTTCTTCCTTCATTGCTTTCTGCCAACATTCATGCTTGGAAGCTTGTGAGTAACACGTTGGAATAGAAACATGAGTTAAAGCAGAAGAAAAACCATACCAATTAGGGGGTTTAGAGACTCTGGTAGATCGGCGTAGCGATGCAGAAGTGGAAGGTAACTCGGATTCTGGTTGAGAAGCAGTCTCAAGTGGCGGATCAATCTCGGAAAGGAGTAAAGTATGTCGACGTCGTTGATACACGATTCCAGGTTTGAACCGCCCAGAAGAAGATGACAAATCTTCAAATGTAGGAAGAAGAGAAGCAGCAGAAGAAGGCTGAACATGAGTGGGAAAGAAATACTGATTCTCAAAGAAAACATGTCTTGATATACGAAATTTTTTAAAACCAGGATCATAGCAAATAAAGCCCTTTTGAGATGGACTATAACCCATAAAAGCACATTTAGCTGACTGAATAGATAATTTGTTACGTTCAAGAGGTGGTAGATGTACAAAACAAACGCAACCAAAAGTATATAAATCATGATAGCTAGGAGATTGATGATAAAGACGATAATAAGGTGAGTCAAGATTTAACACATGAGATGGCAATCTGTTAATTAAATATACAGCAGCAGACAAAGCTTCAACCCAATATTTAGATGGAACAGATGACTCAATCAATAGAGTACGAGTGACATCCAAAAGGTGGCGATTTTTACGTTCAGCAACCCCATTTTGCTGTGGGGTATAAGGACAAGAACGTTGTGAAATAATTCCTTTCTTAGACAAGAAATTATGAAATTCATGAGACATATATTCCCCACCAGAATCAAATCGTAACACTTTAATACTTTTAGAAAATTGAGTTTCAATATAAGCTAAAAATGTCTTGAACACGGAAAATACCTCGGATTTGGAACGAAGAAAATATACCTAAGTGAATTGACTAAAATCATCTATGAATGTCACAAAGTATTTATAATTGGCATGAGAGACAATTGGTGATATACCCCAAACATCACTATGAATAACTGTTGGGTTTCGAAATAGTAAATAAAATAGCGCAGCGGAACAATGGAAACCCACCACGGATCCAAGCGATCCAATTGATTCAATAAAAGGAGAAGTGTAACGATTACCAACCTCTTGTAGCGCAGACAAATCGAATTGTAGGTGCGATCTCACGCGAAATGACACCCTCTACCAGTATCCACACGCGAAAGCAACGAACAGAATCGCCCGGGGTGCTAACTCCCTTCCTGGCGGCTAGGGTTTTTGTTATTCTCTCTCTAGAATCACACAAGAAAACGATTTTCTTTTTGCTTTTCTCTTAAGTGGCGGCTAGGTACTTTTTGCTTAATTCAGGTTTTATATATACATACCATATATATATATATACAACTAACCTAACCCTAATTAAGAGAGAGAAAACGTAGGGCTCGTTTTAAAATAAGAAAAATCTTATTTCTTACCTAAAACGATAATTATAATAATAATAATAATATTTATCTTAAATATTATTATTATCATCATTCTATTTTAAAAATAAGAAATACCTTATTTCTTATCTTTAAAAATAATAATAATAATGTAATGATAATATTTATCTTAAATATTATCATTATCATCATTTTTTTTTGTTTATTTCGAATTTTAATTTTTCACAAAATAAAATTCGAAATGCCCGAATTAACCCTTAGTCTATTCATTACATTCTATGTGTGCGACCCAATAGGTTCATATTATATTGGCAGTGGGTCTCAATCCCATCACGGGCCCACAAGTCATAAGTGGCCTCTAGCAAGACATTATGACTACCCAAATAATATGAATATCGATAATTCGATTTTAACCTAATAGAACATGTTATAATTCCTTTGTCACACGATATCTTGTTTGAACATAAGTCATGGTCCATGTCAAACTTATATAGTCCAAACATATAATTTCCCGATCACTAAGTAGACTGATAATATCAAATGATATTGATCACTCCATCAATTCATTTGAGCACGGCCATGCATTTCTCAGTCCTACTTATCGAGGGGCCCGACAGATATCTCTCTCATAAGAGAGGGACAAATTCCTTCTTGATTATTCACTATCCTCTACATGATTCTCATTATGTCCAATCATAATCTTTATAATTATCCGATTAAAGATAATGTTTGATTGTGTCAAAACATAATGTTCGTCATGTAGGATACTATGATAATCTCAGGTCTAAGGATTAATAACATAACTATTGTGAGATCACTAATGACATTGACCCATGTAGTGTCTCATTGCGGGTCTATCCAGTACTTTGTTCCCTAACAAGTACTTATAAGATTAATTCATATCATCATATATAATCATCCCATGATCATCAATTAAACTTATACTAGTCTTTATTTATCATCAATCATTTAACAATAAATAACTAGGGATAGTCAAAATAACATTAAATTATTATTTACAAATATTATTATAATGTAACATGCCTACAATACAATAACATAAAGAAAACCCAATTTTATAAAATGAAATTTAACATTACATAAAGGTCCTAATGTTTGGCCTAGGGCACAACCACTAACAATAACATCAAAGCACTTGGATGCACGACTACCAAACTTAGGAAAAGGAAGCATTTTACTTTTGCCCAATTTACATGTAGAACAATCAAACGCAACATTTGAAAAAGAACTTTTATTTCCCAACAAACCAGAATTTGTTAAATGAGACAAAATAGAGTAATTTGGATGTCCTAAACATCTATGCCAAATCTCACTCTTACTAGCTGTAGTGGTACAAGCAAGAGACAGGAAACGAGGAATGAAAAAGTGGATAGGAAACAGTCGTCCAACTTTAGGCCCCTTCGCAATTATCATCCCCGACACCTGATCCTGCACAAGACAACCATTACGAGAGAAATGCACATCACAATTGTCATCCACTAATTGACCAACAGAAATAAGACTAGTAGACAGCTTTGGTGATACAAGAATATTCTTGAAAGTTGGATTAATATCCCCAATCTCAGTGATAGATAAATTACTTCCATTGGCTACCTGAATTTCTGATGAACCAGTATATTCTTGGACATTTTTAAGCATACTAGTAGAGTTGGTCATATGATTTGAAGCACCGGAGTCAACAAGCCAAAGATGAGATGGAATATTATTACCTTGCAAGCCCAAGGCTGAAAAGGCTGAAACAATCATTTGTTGTACCATTTCAGGAGTAAGAACTGATGCAGCTGCTGGAGTAGGACATGTAGACATTGCTGGGGCAGCAAACTCAGTGGTAATATTGCTTGTGGAAGATGAGTTATTCCGGCGATTTGCAGGACGTGTGGGACACTCCTTGATAATGTGCCCTTGTTGTTTGCAATAATTATAGAACTTCTTACCACAATGACTAGCAATATGACCATAGTCCTTACAACTATAACATTGTATTTTAGTCATATCCCTGACCTTTCCTTTTCCATGGGCAGCAAATGCAACGGTGACAGTATTCTCTTGCTTGAAAGAGTTTTGTGTGAGAAGACGCTGCTCTTCACGTAGTAATTCCCTAAAACAGACATCCAAGGAAGGAGGTGGATCCCGGTTCATCAAGCTTGACCGAACAATCTCAAAGTCAGATTGTAATTTCATCAAAAATTGATCTCGCTTGCTTTGCTCGTGAACTTCTTGAACTATGGAAAGAGATTCAGTAGGTACTTTAGCATAAACAATATCAGTGAATTCAGCCCATAGATTTTGAAATCCAGAAAAGTAATCTTGAATAGAAAGACTGCCTTGAGAGTAATTAGCAATCTCATGTTCCAACTGAAAACGACGTGCACTGTTGTCCTGATTATAGACCTTTTTTAAGTAGTCCCACATGCCCTTTGCAGTCTTATATGGCCTGAGATTTAGGACAATAAGAGGATCAATAGACCCTAAAATCCATGACATCACCCGAGCATCTTTGATCTTCCATTGAGATAGCTGTGTAGCATCACTAGGAGCTGGATCACTTCCATCGATATGGCCCCATAATTCCTTCCCAGTGACAAATAGTTGAAACTGAAACTCCCAAGCAGAATAATTCTTTCCAGTAAATCGAACATTGAACGACTCAAACTGATGGGAAGTCATTATCGTAAACAGCCAAGAAAACCAGAAAAAAAACAGCCAAGATTAACTAAGATACAAAGAGTAACCAAGATTCAAGACAAATAATAACCAAAAAACAAGTAAACGAAGCCAGGCTCAAAGAAATCTCAAGATTGCAAAGCCAAAATAGTCAAGAGAAGGCTCTGATACCATGTCAATTTTGCTGAATGATTTCTCCCTTTGAGAGAGCTTTCATTAAATAGAAATAAATTTGATTTACATCCCTGAAAATCTGCTATTTTCTTCCTATAAAACAGCTCTAATTATGGTAAATTATTTATACTATAATTAGAAAGATATTTACAGTTGTCTATCTATTAACAGATAACAGATTCAGAAACATCAAATAATTTACATCCAAGAGGCAACCTATGATGAAAAGATAGTTACAAACTATGATCAGCTGCAAATCTGGCAGTGTCAATGATAAAAAGATGATGAGAACATCTACGATAAAAATAAATGATAGTATTGTGAACAAACCAAGACGTTTAGATATGTTCCAAGAATTCCAGCCAGAATGACAATGCTCTTCTGCAAGTCTCTGAGGTCATGCAAAGAGGAACACACATCAGATAGAGAAACTTATGAGCTCTAATACCCAATAAAGGTCATTGTCACTAAAATAATCCAAAACAGACCACTAATGATTTTTTAAACAAAGAAATTACTAGCATATGATACCTAATGCTTAGGATAAAAAGGATAACTCTGATATATGGGGCAATCCTGACCGGAAGATAATCAATGGTCACAGGAGACAAATAGAGAGCATAAACCAGTAAATCAGCTACCAAAATTGATAGGCACATAACCTGAAAGTTCAAACCCCAAAAGAATTATTAAAAGAAGAAGAAGAAGAAGAAGCAGAAGGAGAATGTTAGAGAATAAGGAATACAGCTGGATATTCCTAGTGTGTGACAACTAGGTTTTAGATGTCATTTTACCCTTCTCTTTGTATAAATAGGAGTGTAATCTTAGTGTTAATCAATTGAATATAGAATTTCAATTCTCTGGTGTGTTTTCTCACATGATATCAGAACCTTTGGCTCTTTTCTCGGTCTTTTCTTGTTTGAGGGTTGAGTTTCCCTCGTCTCTTATGGGTTTTCTGAGACTTCCAGGTTCTTTGAATTTTTCATTTTTTGTTGAAGATTTTGTCCAATCTTGGGTCACCGGATCCAGTGACCGATTTGTTTCACCGCCCACATCGGAAGGTGCACAGGTGTCATTCTGGCCTCTCCACAAAATCCGACGAGTGGCCCTCACGCGCCGATTGAAGATTTCGCCGGTTTCTCACTCGTCGGCGTGTGGGAGCGCGTGCCCTGTCCTCCGGTCCTCCGATCTTTTTTTCCGGCGTCGATTTGTTGTTTCCGGCATGGGTGTAGTGTCAGTTTTGTCCCCTACCTCTGCTGCTTCTAAATGTTGGTAGCTGGTTCTTGGTGTTCCTATTTTGTGATTTCTGCTTCTGTTTTGGAAAGAGTGTTATACTTATTCTCCATTTTGTTTTGAAGTCTATATGACAGGATATGTGTAGGCTTTGTTTGGAGAGAGTTGGAATTGATCTCCCTTTCGTGTTGAAGCCTATTCACGGGTTATTTGTGTAGGCTTCGTTTGGAGAGAGTTGCACTTGATCTCCGTTTCGGATTGAAGCTTACGGCATAGGTTATTTGTAGACTTCGTTTGGAGAGAGTTTCGCATTTGTTTTTCATTTTTTTTGAAGTTCGGATTTATGTTTCGAAGTTTATATCAATAAATAAATTTGTAACAAGCTGAAGTATAATTAAAATTTATGCTCCAGCTTGAGGGGGAATGTTAGAAAATAAGGAATACAGCTATATACAGCTGGATATTCCTAGTTTGTGACAACTAGATTTTAGGTGTCATTTTACCTTTCTCTTTGTATAAATAGGAGTGTAATCTTAGCGTTAATCAATTGAATATAGAATTTCAATTCTCTTGTGTGTTTTCTCACAGAGAAGAAGAAAAGAAAAAGAAAGAAGCACCATTATGATGGAGGGAAAAAATAAAGCATCTACTGAATCATAAATAAATTCTGACATTTTTAAGCAACCGATTATTTTATATAATATTGTAAGGAATAGAACTAGGTTGCCAAAATAAGATGGAGATAACACAAGTTCGAAGAGCATGGGGCCATATAAAACTCATTTAGAACATTTTTCTCAACAACAAAATGACATAGAAAATGCTGATAAAATTTTTAGAGCGCTATGATAGACAACAATGATTTCAATGTGCTATACTATCATTTTCACAATTTGGTTTTGCTAGTAAGATCCAATAACAATGATAAAATATTTGCAGAAATACTCTGAAATGGTAACAAGCTAAAGTTGAAAACTCTACCTTAAAAATATGAAGAAAAACTCTAAGTAATCATATAAGTTTGGGATAACAAACTTGTTTGTATGTGGACTTACATGAAAAAATGAGATTATTAACACTGCATTTATGTTTGAAAACAAAAACAGAAAGAAGGGAACTACACAACTAGGACAGAGAAGCGCTTATCATTTTACATGCCTACAAATACATTCAGTAAGCCTTCTTGAAAGGTCAAAGGAGCCTTATTTTTTTAGCAGAACAGAAAAAGGCACAAATAATTCCACATTATTCAGATAGATTCTTTTTTTTCCAAAATATATATGCTCCTTAAAACTAAGGACACTAACAATCACAATATCTCCCAGAAAAAAAATTATACAAAAATAATCCAGTACCTTCAACAGATTCAAAGGACTCCTCCAGAATATTCGAGACCCTTCAAATGTAATTGGAAAAAATATATGTGCTATAAGTATAACGAGAGTTATAACCTGCAGAAGATAGAAGCAACGATGTAACTCATAAAAGATGAAAATCAGAGTGAGTCATATCTCATAAAGGCTAATTACTCGTCTAATATTATACTTCAATGCACATAATACATGTGTGCTTGTATTTGTCTATTTGCAGTGCTAGTGACCTAAGGAAAGATTTCATTCTTGGAAAACTTTCCTTTGAATACTTTCCTCACGCTTATTAGGACAAGATATCTACCAGCTAGACAAGATATACAGCTAATGTTTTTCCTATTTAACAAGTACGTATAGGAAAGTAAATATCTACCAACTAATGTGTTTCCTTTTACCCCCCCCCCCCCTCAAGTTGGAGCATGGAGATTACGAATGCCCAACTTGCGAAGAAGAAACTCAAAATGACGACCACCCAATGCTTTGGTAAAGATGTCAGCCAATTGAGAACCAGTGGGAACATATGTGGGTCTGATAATGTTACTAGCAACTGCATAACGAACAAAATGACAATCGATCTCGATATGTTTGGTGCGCTCATGAAACACTGGATTGGCGGCAATGTGCAAAGCAGCCTGACTATCACAGTATAACTTCACGGGAGCCGAATGAGTCACGCCAAGAGCCAATAACAATCCTTTTAGCCATTTCAATTCACAAGTAGTCATAGACATGGATCGATACTCTGCTTCAGCAGATGATCGAGAAACAGTTTGTTGTTTCTTGGTTTTCCAAGAGATTGGAGAATTGCCCAGTTGAATAAACCAACCAGTTAAGGATCGACGAGTCAGATGACAACTTGCCCAATCAGAGTCGCACCAAGCAGAAAGATGCAAATCAGTTTGCGAGCTAAGCATAATACCTTGGCCAGGATTCCCTTTCAAGTAACGAACTACCCTCAAAGCTGCCTCCCAATGTTCTTTGCGAGGTTGTTGCATGAACTGAGCTAATACATGCACACAATAAGATAATTCAGGTCGAGTAACCGAAAGATAAATGAGTCGTCCCACCAATCGTCTGTAGCGCTCAGGAGCATGCAAAAAATCACCATTGACCAGTGCCAAATTATGATTTTGTTCAATCGGGAAAGAAACTGGTTTAGCTCCAAGCAAACCAACTTCTGAAATGATATCCAATGCATATTTTCGTTGACACAAATAGATACCTTCAGAGCTGCGGGCAACTTCAATTCCCAAAAAATACTTCAACACTCCCAAATCCTTCATATGGAAACAACGACTCAAATATTGCTTAAATAATTGAATAGCCAAATGATCATTACCAGACACGATAAGATCATCAACATAGACAAGAACATTGAGTTGCACCTCGTTTTGCCGCAAAGTAAACAGGAAGTAGTCCGAATAGGACTGTCTGAAACCATACTCCTTCAAAGCAGAAGCCAATTTTGCAAACCAACATCAAGGAGCTTGTCGCAGCCCATACAATGACTTATTCAAATGACATACCATTCCTGGTTGATGAGCAGAGAAGCCAGGAGGCATGCGCATGTAAACCTCTTCTTGTAAATCTCCATGCAAGAATGCATAGTGCACATCCATTTGATGAAGTTCCCAATTTTTAACAGCAGCTACAGCAAGAAAAATGCGGACAGTAACTATTTTTGCCACAGGTGCAAAGGTTTCATTGTAGTCAATTCCTTCAACTTGCCTATTTCCAAGAACAACCAATCGAGCCTTGTAACGTTCAACAGTTCCATCTGCATTGTACTTGATCCGAAACACCCATTTACACCCTATTGCTTGCTTGTCGGGTGGTAATGGCTTTATGGTCCAAGTTTCATTTTCTTCCAACGCTTGTATTTCATTCTTCATAGCATTTCTCCATCGTTCATCTTTCATAGCTTCTGTAAAAGTCTTGGGCTCAACGCCTGTAGTAATAGCTGCCAAGAAAGCACGATGATGCATAGAAAATTTATCACAAGTCATATATTGTGCAATAGGATAAGGCTGACCTGAGGAATGTTGATGACCGGGTGAGTTGGCAGAGGGGCTCATTACTTTCATAGTGTGTAAAACATAATCCCGAAGCAAAACAGATCCACGTTTCTCCCTGTGACCCCGACCAAAAGACTCTTCAGGTTGCTGATTTTGTTCAGTTTCAGTTATGCCCATCGTATTTTGTTCTGCTGCACTATTGTTTGTCTCACTCACAGTTTGAATTTGCTCATCACCTTTCTCTTGTTCAGACATCTTAGAACAGCATGAAGATGCTTCCTCACTCAAACACTCTTCAATCATTATGTTACTATTTCTCTCTTGATCATCTGCGGTTTTATGGATATAAGGGAACTGATTTTCCATAAAAATTACATCTCTTGAGACAAACAATTCACTTGTTTCCATATCATACATGCTCCATCCTTTCTTTCGAAAAGGATATCCGACAAACACACATTTGCGGCTTCGACTTGCAAATTTATCGCCTTCCCGTTGTTGGTTATGAGCATAAGCTAAACATCCAAACACTCGAATATTTTTATATGAAGGAGCTTGACCATACAAGAGTTCATAAGGTGTTTTACCTTTTAGTATCATTGAAGGTGTTCTATTAATCAAATATGCAGCTGTTAACACACATTCTCCCCAAAAATCAATGGGCAAGTTCGCCTGAAAACGAAGTGCACGTGCCACATTGAGTATGTGACGGTGTTTCCGTTCCACTCTTCCATTTTGTTGAGGTGTCCCAACACATGAAGTTTGATGTATTATGCCATTCTTTGTAAAGTAGTCATCTAGACAAGTAAATTCAGTCCCATTGTCACTCCGCACAATTTTAACATGTCCATGAAATTGTCTTTCTATTAATGCAAAGAAATTACGAAGAGTTTGTCCTACTTCAGATTTATTTCGCACCAGATAAACCCATACACTTCTTGAATAATCATCAACTATTGTAAGAAAATAGTGTGCACCACAAAAAGTTGGAGTTTTATGAGGACCCATAAATCACAATGAATTATTTCAAAAATACTAGATGCTTTGCTATTGCTGGACATAAACTCCCCTCTACTTTGTTTTGCCCGAGGACATACATCACAACCAGCACTTTTATTACTACTAGCAGCAACAAACGGTAATAAACTAATAATCTTATCAGCAGGATGTCCCAACCTTTGATGCCAAATTTCAAAGGTATCTTTCTGCGCCAACTTCAAAGCCTTAGCACTCCTCATGTCATTAGTTCTCTGGAAATAATACAGCCCCTCATGCTTCTCACCCGCACCAATCAGCATCCTCGAATTGTGGTCCTGTATTACACAACATTTTTTAGTGAATATAACTATGCAATTCATCTCCTCAACAAGTTGTGATACAGACAGCAAGTTACACTGTAAATTAGGAACATATAAAACATTATTTAATTTTAGATATTTATTCAACATCACAGTTCCATCTTTTTCTGCCATGACTTCATTCCCATCTGGCAATCCGATTGGACTCAACCTTCTGCACATTGCTCATCGAATCAAGACTCCCTGTCACATGATGAGAAGCACCGCTGTCAATTATCCATTCCAAAGAGTTATACGTACCATTCAATCTCCTTTGATTTCCATCTTTTTGAGTGTTCAAGATATGCAGCAGCGTGTTCCATTGCTCGCTACTCAGTCCACTCAGTGCTCCTTTGTCTGCTTCAGTTGTCTTGCTTTCCTGTGATGTTATAGTTGCTGCATTGGCTCGAAACGATCCACCACGTCCTCTTCCTCCTGAGGTAGTGAATTGTTTCATTCCTCCTGGTCCACGTTTGTGTTTGCCTCCTTTTGGTCTATCTCCCCACCAATCGGGATAATCAACCAGCTAAAAACAAGATTCAGTTGTATGCCCCGGATAATTACAGTGCGTGCAAACCACAGACTTATCTTTAACATCAGTTCGTCCCTTTGAAGTCGACCCTATTTGGACAGCAAAGGCCATGTGCTCATTTTGCTTTTCCTTTCCACGAGTCATAGCACAGACTCGCTCTTCTTGGACTACCATTGTATATGCTCGATTCAGATTTGGTAATGGATCAGTGCTCAGGATATTGGAACGCACAGTACCATAGACTGAATCATCCAATCCTATCAAGAACTGGTGCAGCCTTTCTTCTTCACGTTTCTTATCTAATTCCATACCGATATTGCATTTGCATCCTCCACATTTGCATACCGGATTCTGTTCATAGTTTCCCAATTTCTCCCATAGCATCTTCAATTTCCCATAATAATTTACTATAGTCATTCCTTGTTGTTTGCATTCTATCAATTCTGTTTTGAGTTGATGAATACGAGGTCCATTCCCTACTGAAAAACGCTCTTTAATATCATCCCAAAGATTCTTCGCGATCTCCATATGTGTGATGGTTGACCGCAAGGTCGGTTCTACTGTGTTTAAAATCCATGATACCAGCATGGAGTTAACAGTCCACCAATCTTCTAATTCCAAAGAATCTTCTGAAGGTTGCTCTATGGATCCATCAATGAATCCATACTTTTTCTTGGCTCGAAGTGCTGTACTTATTGCTCTTGTCCACTCGTCATAGTTTGCTCCTTTCAACTGGACTTGTGTAATAACAGTCCCTGGATTATCATTTGTCGAAAGAAAATATGGAGACATCATTTGAGACATCACCAATTTGGTTGAGGCATCACTGTCTTCCTTCTTCTCACCACTCACGTTCCCACTCATGGCTCTGATACCATGAAAAGATTTTAGAAAGTATTCAGTGTTCTTGGAAGAGAGAATCGTGTTGCTTTATTCCTGAAGAAATCATACATATATACAGCAAAATACTTCCCAAACAGACATGGGAATCAGGAACTAATTTAGCACATCAATGTGCTTAGATAGGAAAGTAAATATCTACCAGCTAGACAAGATATACAGCTAATGTTTTTCCTATTTAACAAGTACGTATAGGAAAGTAAATATCTACCAGCTAATGTGTTTCCTTTTAAAGCTCAATAAGCCATTATCGCTCAGGTAATCCACGAAAACGACGATCAGAATCGCATGAAAGAGGAACAAAGAAACAATATAATGATCTATCATTCAAGTATTAGAAGCTAACCAGATCGACGAGAGAAGCTGCCTTTTGAAAGAGAGAACCATAAGCTATGGCATCTGATCGGCGATTATATGACGACGTACGATCTCTTTCCCTGAAGCTATAATCGCCACTGGTTTCTCCTAACAAAGGCTTCTCCATTAGCTTTCACAGAGCGAGAGTCTTCTCTCTATCTCCTTCCTTTAACTGTATATATGGAAATTAATGTACAAAGAGACAACGCCAGGGAGAGAATGAATTAGATATGAATTGGTTTAAATCTTAAACAACAGTGATCTGCTTCAGAGCAAAGATTCAGTTACGAAGTGATAACAATGAGAGTTAACGAGGTGAATTTATATCTCCACGGTACACGGCGGACCAGCTGACGGTGATAGGGGCTGCAGGCTCCTTACGAGCAGATGGAGGGCTCGCCGTATATGGTATCGTTAACAGGGAGCTGACACTTCTGGTTCTCTTCTTCGCATATTCATGTCCAACTGCATTCAATTTATATTTGTTTTCTATTTTTGTCTTTTCCTAGAATTGCCAAAAATAATTTACTATATATTATACACATAATAAAACATATGATATAGAAAAATGTTTCTTCAATTATTTTAAATTAATTACATGATTGATTTTTAAATATTTTACCGTTAAAAGGAATAAATTGAAATTTAGGTAGCTAATTGAGGGATTGAAAAATATTGCACAACATGAAAATTCCTAATTTAAATAATTACTATTTTCTTCAATTTAATTATAATTTTACTTAAAAAGAAAAAGTTATGGGTAGATCTAGAATCTAATTTAAGTATAAACGGTCATATATGTGAAACAAGTGAATAAGTATTAAATAAACTGCTGAATCTATTTTATGTTTCATTCTTTTCGATATGGGTAATGATTCTTTTTTATATATGGGTAAACATTAATCCACTAATATATAGTTCGCAAATTATTTATTTTCGTAACAAATTGAAAAGGACCACGTGGACCATGTTACTTGATTGTCGCAACTCACAGGGGAGAATCAAATCTTGGAAAAGGAGCAACAGGATGCTTAAGTCAGGAGCTCTCCTTTGAATACGTGGGGAAGAGGACGAAAGTGAAAGTTTATCTATATCTGAAAATAGCATAATATTAAAAAAATTTGAAAATATACATAAATTTGGCAAAATATGTAATTATACATTTTAATTTTCCAAATGGGTACTTTTCACGCTTAAAATTGACAAAAATAACTTTACAAATGATATTTTTTACACCTAAATGGACAAAAATAATTTATTATAACTAACTATTACCCCCCTTTGAATTTATTTGATACTTGAATTTTTTATTAAATTTAAAGGATAATAAATATAAGTTATATTATATAATAAAAAAATAATTAAGGGACTTAAAATCCCCTCAATTTATGTTATATAAATTTATTAATATCACATGAATATGATAAAAAAAAATCAAGTTTTAAAGGAATTCAGTGAAATAATAGGTATATTTTTATCAAAACCATATATACACATTGTTAAATTCAGATGAATAATAAATTATTTTACCAATTTTAAGTGTACTTATAATAGCCAACCAAACCTTGCCATCCTAAATCAAGAGGTGTCGACTCTAAAGCAACCAACATCATTACTTAGTAGCGTAGTAATTATCTCATTTTTTTGGCAACTCAAAATGTGGTCTGAAACAAACCACATTAGGACTTTGGATTGCATTAGAAACCATTTATGTTTGATTAATAGTCCATTTTCAAAATGATACAACAGACCATTACCGTTATGTCATAATCTAGTCCAAACCATTAATTAATTAATTAATTTCATAAACTCAATTTCCCTTAATATTATCCATTCCAATATTTGCCAAAAAAATAGCATCAGCCAATCCAATAATCTAGTCTCTGCTTGCTTTCCGTATATTCTTCCAACTTTTGAAGGCCCATAAACTCCAACTCAGGAGAAACCTGTCTAGATCTCAGTCGTGTTTTCGTCTAACCCATCATACTTTCTAATTCGACGAAAGTACATTCCATAATCAATTTTATTGCAAAAATACAGCTAAAGGCGCAATCTAACTCTAAAGTAGGAACAAACTGCACCAATAGATGGAACAAACACAACATAAAAGCTTTCTCAGTAAAAGAGAAACGAAAAGAGGGAATCAGACATAAAAAGAGAGGGTTAAAGAACGGCAATGGCGGAGCATAATCAGCTTTGCTTTCTAGACAAATCAGAAGGTTGCTTAGCTGAGAAAACTACGAGTAAAAAAAATTTTGGCTGCACATCTAAAAGAATAATACATACTCTAGCAAATCTCAAACTACCACACTAACCTCAATATAGACACTACATGTTAAGAGCTGTACTTTCAGAAATGCGGAAAATTAGAGCCCATATAACCAAAATAGCTCCTAAATAAACATCTAATTACAATACCAATTGAAGATTAATCTGGAAATGAAGAAACAAAATAGAAGCCTTCCTCTACCTCCTCTCAAAATTTCAGATTTGTAGTAGTGGCCACCCGTGTTGGATTCAAACTGAAGAATGAGAGACTGTCCACACAATACATTTGAATAGTATTGCCGCGTAGTGACCTAAACTTTGAGCTGCATAAGATGGTTGTAACCTTTTAGTCATCATTCGATAAGAGAACAATAAAATTGCATCCAAACAAACAAGTTGTTACCCAATTAAAGGTTCAATCAATCAATGATTGTACTGGCATCTATACAAGAACAACAGATAACCAACTAGTCTTCAAGTTTAGAGCTTTTGTATCATAAATCCACAAATCTTACAAGGCATATGAAAATAAGATGCGCCCATTTAAAGCAATGATTAGGCTTAAGCGTAGCATAGCACTGGATTTAGGTAAAGACTGACGATGCAAGTGGCCTATAATGAAGTCAGGAGGCATGGAATGCAATGGGAAATCATACTCTCTTTTCATCATCATCTTGCGGGTGCACATCATACAGTCTTTACTCATAGACAAAATGTAGACTGAAGATGCAAGTGGCCTATAATGAAGTCAGGAGGCATGGAATGCAATGGGAAATCATACTCTCTTTTCATCATCATCTTGCAGGTGCACATCATACGGTCTTTACTCAGAGAAAATGTAGACTGAAGATGCAAGTGGCCTATAATGAAGTCAGGAGGCATGGAATGCAATGGGAAATCATACTCTCTTTCATCATCATCTTGCGGGTGCACATTATACAGTCTTTACTCATAGACAAAATGTGAAAGCCGGACTTGAAAATTAAACAAATTTCAGGTATGCATGAAGCAAATATTGCAAACTAATCACATAATAATGTCACAGAATATATTTGATGACAACATGCTCAAAAAGTTTAATATATCACTACCCTCCAGCTCATAAATGAATAGCTGCAGATGTCCTGTTGGTGGCAAATACATTTAAAAGCATATTTTAAAAAACTGGATAATAGTCAATTTCCTTCTGGTAAACTTGAAAACACATCAGACCATCAAGAATAAAACATATTTGAAAAACTAAAAAAATAAAAATCTCTCTTAAAGAAACAAATATTGTAGGCAAAAGTTACCTCAAATCATAAGTCAACCTTTGACTTTTTTCCTGTGACAATCTGGAAGATCCTGAGGCCTCTGCTAAATGCATCGTTGAATAGGATTCTTGTCTGCATTGATTGGAACCCAGGCATCCATGACAGAAATGCTACAGGGACCATAACTATTACTCCCATCATTATATCATAGAGCCGAGCCACAGAAACCACTACAGTCCAAAGTGGAGTCGACTGCAGAAAGGGGCGGAGTACTTGAGCAATCAATAGCATGCCCCATCCAGTGGGAACAAAAGCCAACAAACTGGTGAATAAATCCAAGAATCTGAAAGAAGTGAACTGGAGCAAGGCTACTATCACAATTATTGCAAGTACAATGGTAAGAAACTGGATTAGACGGTAGTAGATGTGTTCTCTTGCAGCATACTTGTCCCTCGCATAGGCTGTCACCCAATAAATGGCAAAAGCAACAGCCACATAAATCCAGGACAACAAGTAAACTGCAATGCTTGTACTGTCATCAGCAATGCCTAGCTGGTAAACAATCCCATATTGGAAGAAGAAGAAGCGCAGGTCCAAAACTATCTCCAACATCTTTCCCCAAAGTCCAGTTGTCCTGAAATGCTCCTGTTCCTCATACCACCACCTTTCCCAGCTCTGTTCAGCTTTTGCAAACACACTACCTTCATACCAAATCCAGTTCATAAAATCATCAAAGTCATACACTGTTTTCAACCAATCGAAACCAGAGGGATTAAAAACAAAAGGACCCATTATCCAAGACACAACCAGGAACCAACTTGAGATGGTCAATGCTATGTAAACAAAAGTGTCCTTTGCAATTACACTGTGTGATGCATAGACTGTAAGTATAAGCCCAAGCTCAATCGCCTTCACAAAATGGCTTCGAGCATAAAGTCTATAGTTCTCCGCAAAACTCTTGTGCTCCACAACAAAACCACGGCCAGTTGCCCGATACTTAGCACCACCATGAAGGATAGTTCGACCAAAGAAATGAGTTTTAGTTCCCATAGAGAAAGTGTAAAAAACAGATGAGAGCTGAAGTTGCATTTTCAAAAAATCCCAGATAGCTTGAAGGAACCCACTCTCGAGAGAGTTCTCCACTATCATTGGAAGAGCGGTAAAAAGGCCAAGTTGAATTATGAACTGCTGATTCAAAATAGCACCGAGTGCTTTATTGTTAGTGCTGCTGCCCATAGCAGCAGCCTCAACGCCACTAAGAGCAAAATAAAGCCGGCCCCATAGGAATGCATACACTGTCAGAACGACCATCATTGTGTCAAAATAGAATCCCACAGTAGTATAGAAGAATGATAACATCCGGAAGAAATCCAACCTATGGCCCAGCCTATAGACGTCTCTGCTAAGAACCTGCTCTCCATTTCCACTGGCAACCTTGGCTTCAAACATGGAAACTTGATTAAATCCAACATCCCTTCCCTTACCAACTTGTATATATTCATGGTGAGTGACATTGCCTCCACGCAAAGTGCAGTTAAAGCCAGCAAATATGTCTTCACTGATGTTAATCACCCTGGAAGCTTTACTAATGCCACCACGACTCAGAAACCAAAACCTGTCGAAGATATCTGGATGGCCATAATGCATTCGGACTTTCAAAGGGTTTGCCAAAACACGCTGTCCCAAGGTGACAAAACTAGTTTCCTGAGCTGACATAAACCATGCGAGAGAAGAAACAGAACCGGTAAAAATGTGTTCCCTGACTCCCAAGATAGTAGGCTTCCGAATTCCATAGTAGTGCCTATATTCTTCCAGAAGATTTCTCATTTTGAGAGCCTCTTCAAAATAGTTATCCTGATTCATATCAATGGTCTGCACTGCATCGCCACGAGTAAAGATGAGAGCATGATTTTGATTCTCTGGTTTACCTTCCCCAAGTTTCAAGGGGCCTGGCAACTTGACTCTGTATACTTCCACTTCCTTGCCCAACTGTTGATCATACTTAACAAGCACAGAGTAATAGCTTTTCTCATCTCCTGTTGTCACCTCATCAACATAGGCAACTCGCACAGCCTCGTTATTTTTCATCAAATATAATATTTCATCAGCATGGGGATCCTTTTTCGCCTTTTGAGTCCCATATATCTGGCAGGCAATAACATATGTATATTTCATCAGAGCAGTTCCATATTCATGGCCTTTGAACAACAAACTCAGTGAACTAGTATTTCTGCTTAATCTACGGGAAGAAGCAGACTTTTCGTAATTGAAGCTGTCAGAACCACCATCTCGCCTCATTGAACCAAGTTCTCGTGAACCTTCCCTGATGTCCATCTCTGAGGCAGAATCAAGAAAAGCCAACATTTTTAGAGCACGATAATAATACATCATCCCCCTCACTGTACGGGCCAATGTCTGGCCTCTGTAAGATGCCCAAAGCCTAAGATCCCTCAACCTGTTTGTCCATAGCTCACCCTCCTTCAGCATTCCTTCTCTACGCATTCTTTCAATAAAGTTCCTCCACTCATCGGCATAAATTGTTTGCAAATAGTATAATATGGAAATCCCATCTTCATTCTCAGTTCGAAGTTGTTCTCTGCTGTACAGCACTTCTTCATTGTAGTACGGGGTCAGGACACTAAAAGCCATCATTTTCTCAACTTGGGGAGCATGAGGCATGTTCATGAATAGGGAATTGCTAAAGAAGGCAATCCTACGTCTGGCTTCAAGGTTTCTGGGGATATTCTGCATTGAATCCCTGGAAACAAGAATAGTGTGTAAGCGCCGAACCTGCCGATAGAAAGTGTCGTTACAATCATCAGGCAATTCAACTGCATTCTGAAAAAGCAATCCTGCCATGGCACAAGGGTCACGAGGAGCCAATCCATCCTCCTTCAGTTGCTCCGTGCTCCTCTTCTCCTTGAAAAAGTCTCGCACTCCAATCTCGTACAGAGCCTGTAGGGTATTCACCACCTGGTTTACATCTTTCTTTGGCTTATTCAACTGCTCAACAAGTTTTATCAACGTTGTATGCAACTTAGGCAAAGCAGCCAAATTGAAAGTCTTAGAAAACTTCTCGATCTCCATTGAGTGATCAATTTCCTGAAACAATACCGTCATAATTGAATGCTCTTCAGTGTTGACATTGATGATCTCAAGCAATAAATGTTTGATGCTATCATAAGCTTCAATAACAGCGCAGCGCCTAAACTCATGCTTACTTATCTTGTGCCAGAGCCACTTGTCAGGAGCATCTACCAGCTCTTTGGCCTGGCTAAGAGCAAGCAACAGCTCATTGCAGAGCAGAAAACATGGCCAGCGAATAACTCTTACATTCCAAGAATTTTGAGGCAGTTCCAATAACTCTACTTCCTTATCAGAGATAATATCCTCTTCCCTGAAAATCAGTATAATTTCATTCCAGATTAAAGCAAACTTGTTTGCCTCCACCTGGTTGGACTCCAGCTTCTTATAAGGCCGGCCTAGACCATACCTCAACTTCAACCGCTGAATGGCATCCTTGAACTTGCTCCTGAAAGTCCCCCTAGCATTTAACAGCTGCTCTTCTGGCATCAGATTAAACTGAAGTGCACTTGCAAAGAACTGAAACCTCAACCTCAGCTGTTGGATATTTCGAATTTCACCCAAATGTGCAAATAGGCCCACTCCTGCACCTACTAAAGAAGAATAAATAGCATACCAAATCTGCAAGTCCATGAGGTAAATCGTCACCACGGGCAGCCACAGCAACCCTACTGCTAACCTGTTACTGTTATCAAAAAACTCATGCCATTCATACTTCACATTCCTGAGCCTCAGCAGCTGCCTTGATGGCTTAATCATTGGTTTAATCTGCAAAAAGTAACTGAAAGCAAACTTGGTAGCTAAAACCACAACCCAGAACAGTGTATACTTGATATTATCCAAAAGCCCCTCCCTCAACGCACGACCAACAAAGCTCCTGCTCTGAAACCACCATGATAACAAGTAAAAGATCCTCCAATTGGTATTCTCAAGAAAATTTCTAATCCATGGGAGTATAAATAAAGCCAATGCCAACAATTCAGGCAACACAAACACCAATGCCACCTCGAGAAAGTTAACCACCCTCCCATCAGCCGCTGGAGACCACCTACGATCATGATTCTTTTGAGTCCAAATTCTCCCATAAAACACCCCAAACACAACAATCCAAGCAGCAGCAACTACACTTTTTAAAATCATTCTAACCCCGAGCCCCATCGTCTCACTCGAAACCAAACTGTACTGCGTCCCAGCATCCAGCAGAGACTGCAAAAATCTTAACCCACTCCAAGTGAAGAAGACAGTCAAAACCCGAACTTGAACATCCCTAGTTTGCAGAGCATCCCAGGGATAAGTTGTCTGCTCCCAGGCAACAATAATTGCAATCTGTAAAAAAAGTATCAACATCACCCATAATCTATCAAAACTCCTGAACAAGTTCCAAAACGACCTCTGCTCAACAAACCCTGTCTTCCCTACATGCTTCTTCTTACTGGAAATCACAAAGAAATTACTCCCTATATCTATTGGCCACTTCAGTTTCTCAAAACATCTTCTAGTCCAGAAATACTCGTTCAGGTCATCGTAATTCCTCCATGCACTATGCGGTGCAGTTCCATTCTTGCTGCTATCCACCTCCTTCTTGATCGTCTCATAAATCGGCTTCACAACAGAGTTAAGAAACGCGTTCTCACCAGAAAAGGAAGGCATCACCGGCTGTCCAGTGTTCTCATCGATGTAATCCTCGAGTATCTTATTCAATTCCATGGCCATATTATGGAAAATGTAACAGATACATTCCGGCATAAACCGGAGATTCGCCGCCTCTCCCCAAATTAACAAATAAAGAGATATATACAACAACTCCCGACGGAGATCAGGATTTGACCGATCAGAGATCCAGATGTTGGATTTCTTATTGAGGTAAGAGCACCACTTGGTGTAATTTTTGAGCAATTTCCGTCGGAAACGCCGGAGAACCGTCGCGTCGAGAGTGTCGATATTGTCCGGAGGGGGAGTGAGCCGCATCTGAGCGTTGGCTAGGTGAAGAACAATATGTTCCCTCTGGTTTCGAACATTGTCTTTTTGAAACCCAAAGAAAAGAGCCAACCAGTCTAGTAGGTCCATAGAAGGATGCCATTGAGCATAAGGTGGCTTACGGAGGTTCCCAACAGTGCGCAAAGCGGCAGCCGCGGCGCGAACCTCCGGATACCGTAGAGAGGGGTGGTCAGCTAAGAGATTATGGATAGGGATGATATTGTAAGGCTCCTCTTCCGGTACTTGCTCCCTGTTAGACCGTGATTGCCCAGAAGACGTGCGGTGGCGGATGGCGGACATGGCATGGGAACGGCGCGTTTGAGATACGCGCGGCGGAGGGATTCTGTACTGAGAGAAATGAAGAAGAAAGAGGAAAATGGCGTGAAAATAGGAAAAATGTGAGAGAGGGAAAGAGAAAATGGGATTCGGAGGGATCTTTAGCGCGTAAGCGCGTTTATGGGGTAACGGATTTTGTGGGTTTGTTTCTTTTTTGAAAGTTTTGAAGTGTCTGTTTAGGAGCTGAAGATGAGATTTGTGTTGGCTGAATTGTCTTAAATCCTTTTTATTTTCAAAATATATTCTCTTTTTTTCTAATCATCACTATTATTATTATTATTATTATTATTATTTATGGTATCATTTTCGTAAATAATTATTCAAGTGAGATTGCCACGTTAATGATTTTAGCCTGTTCGAACAGGGACAATTTTTAAAATAGTATATTTTGTACAATTATTTAAAATATTAAAGTATTTTATAAATTAATTAAGAAAATAAGGT
This sequence comes from Excoecaria agallocha, assembly GCA_037975025.1. NCBI lineage: Eukaryota > Viridiplantae > Streptophyta > Magnoliopsida > Malpighiales > Euphorbiaceae > Excoecaria > Excoecaria agallocha. The sequence goes on along the minus strand of CM075807.1, from coordinate 674,116 downwards.
GCTGACCTTATTTTCGCTGCATTTTTAGGCGAAAATGACAAGAAATTCACGAGGTGGCAGGCTGCTCCATTTTTGCTGGAGACTGGGGTGAAAATGGCAGTGTGCAGCAGTGTATCCGAATGCTCCATTTTTGCTGAAGAATGAGCCGAAAATGGCCGTTGTTTCACATGCAAGGCAGGCGACTCCATTTTCGCTGGAGACTGGCAAAAATGGTGCATTTTCGCTGGAATCTGTCGCTGAAGTGGACAGGCTATTTCCACGGGCCCACATTTGCGCGCACTGAGCTCCCTCTATCCTGCTATATATAAGTGATTTTGAACGTTAAAAATTTAGTTTGTTTGCTGAGATTTATAGTCAGTTTATGAAAGTTATTGTGAGAGTAATTTTAATGTGTTATTATGGAAAAATTTACAATTATTTGTTAAGTATGATTCTTGTTATCAGGTAAGTAACTATATTTAAATTTTTGTAATTTTACTCATTTAATTTTAGAATTTTATGTATTAACAAAATTTTAATAATTATTTAATTTGATAAATATCAGGTATTAATTAGATTATAAAAAGAGCGAATTTGTAAGGCGCAACGATCATAATATTAAAGGTAAGTATTAAATAGCGAATGAGCTGATTATTTAGTTGTTGTTATAAGAAAACTTTTAAAATTTTGAAATATGAGTTATAAAATGAAATAAAGTTTAATTTGTAATATAATTTTTTGTACCAATTTTATACAATAGATGCTGCAGACATATCTTACTCGAAGAGCCATGATTTTGAGCTTATATTATTAAGAATTATGAGCTTCTATTAGTAAAAATATAAGCGTAATTTGTAGTAATATTGTGTAATAATATTATATAAATTAAGCAATTATTATTAATTTGTATTATTATTAATTGGTTTACTATATAAAAATTTGAAATTTCTTTTATTTATTTTGGTAATTATTGTAAACGGCAAGTGAGATATTTTTTATTTTAGATCTGATATTATGTTGTTTTATTTTATGAGAAAAAAACTATGGACAAATATTAATTAAAAATTATATAATTGTATTACAAGTTACATATAGGCAGAAGATGTCAGGCTATACGGATTTTTACTTGCACAAGGGAGAAAAAATTAGTTATGAAATTGCTGGTTTTCAGAATGACATATCGGGTCCAGATATTGTTACGAAAAGAGTAAGATTTAAGAGTAAGCCAACCATTGCTGAATTGAAACATAAAATTCACGTTAAGTTTAATTTAGGCGTTAATAATGTGATTTTAAGAATTATTTACAAAAGTCCACTATACAACCGAGGATCGTTATGTTCGACGACAGTAGTCTCCAGCGAAAATGGAAGCCTGCCATCACCCTGCTGAACACTGCTGCATACTGGCATTTTTGCCCCAGTCTCTAGCAAAAATGGAGCAGCCTGTCACCTCGTGAATCCCCTGCCATTTTCGCCTAAAAATGCACACCCCATTTTCCCAATTAGTTTACAAAACACCCTAATATCTCAAATAATTATACAAAATGCACTATTCTTAAAATTATTCCTTCGAATAGAGATTAATCTGAATATAATAATTTAAGTATCCGCTCGTGACATTTCATGATTTAACAAAAAAAATTATCGTAAATATTTATTCTTCATGTTAAATATCATCATATACAAGTATTTAAAAGTTCTAATATATATCTATATATATATATATATATGATTTTATGATTAAATAAGAAAGTTTCAAGTAATAAAAGTAATTTGATAGCATGTGTATTTATAAAGAAAAAATTAAATCAAATATTACTCTATTTTCTCAAATTATATATCGTTTAAGGTTTTTTCACCCGAATTAATAACTTAATTTTAAATAAATTTATAATATTTGATAAAAAAATACTTTTATTTAATTTAATATTGACCATTCAATTCAAATGAGATGCAATGGATGAAAAGCGAAAGAATTTTAAAAAATTAATAAATATAGTTAATGAAAGTAAATCTAACAATAAATTTTAAATGTTCCGTTTGAACTTAAAGTACCATGTATTTTGAGAAAAAAATAATTAAAACGATAATTATTTTAAAATTGATGGAATATTGTTCTTTCTAAAGAGCATTATAGTGCCATAATTAATTTTAATATAATATAATATCTCATATTCGAGCCTTTACTCCCTCATTTTTTGTAAAAAAAATTGTTTCCCTGTGACATATACAAATAGATAATAAAGCTAATTAAGGTAATTAAAAAAAACCTTAAATAAAACGAAGGGCGTTTGTGATAATTGGGAATAGTTTGGGGGTTAAATGAAAGTAACAAATGAGAAGAGCTTTCAAAATTGAAATGTCTCTTTCCTTTATAGTTAAGCAATTTAAAATCAGATAACGAGCAGGGAAAGGAGAACGTATTGTCTGCTTATGACAAAAAGTATTTTTCTTTTCCCAAACTTCAATGAACTTTGATGAGATGGCCCACTTCTATTTGCAATTTTTTTATCAGGTCCACATTTCCATTATTACTTGCAATTTTATATACATATTTTGGTAGATCTATCTATGTGCTAGAGTCAAACGCGGTATTTTTAATTTTATTGGAAACTTCCAATTTTCAAATTTGAAATTTCCCCAGAACAAGTCATGGAAGTTACCATGAATGGGAACTAATTTTTTTTTTTTAAATAAAGGGGCAAGAAAATAGAGATATTTTTTTAATAATTTATTTTTAAAAAATAATTATAAAAATAAGATGAATCAGAAATTATTTACAGAATTAATTTTTTTTTCAAAATTGCTGCCACCTATAGCGGTTTCAGATGTAGGACCCACAGCAAAAATTTGACAATTTTCTTCTGAAATCGCTTCATAGTACAGCGATTTCAAACTCTGAAAACCGCTATACTGTGAAACAATTTCAGGTGTATCAGATTTTGTCACGTTTTATTATTAAATTGATAAAAAATATTGACATCTAATATCAATTATTAATTTTAGTCTAATTGGTATGCATTCCTTGTAGATTTATAGGTGGTCATGGATTCAATTCCCTCCACCAACATTTATCAAATTATACATATTAGTTACATTACATAAATTGAACCCATGACCACCTATAAATCTACAAGAAATGCATACCAACTAAACTATAATTAATAGTTGATATTAGATGTCAATATTTTTTATTAATTTAATAATAAAACGGGACAAAATTTGACACACCTGAAGTCACTTCACAATACAGCGATTTCAAAGTCTGAAACTGTTGTACTGTGAAGCGGTTTCAAAAAAAAATTGTCAAAATTTTGCTGTGAGTTCCACATCTGAAACTGTTACAGGTGACAGCGGTTTTGAAAAAAATCCCAGTTCGGTAAATAATTTTTGACACACTACATTTTTGTAATTATTTCGTAAAAAGCACATTATTAAAAAAATATCCCAAGAAAATAGAAAATAAAAGTATTAGGTATCCACCCTATTTTTCATTACGGCTTTTAGCCGAAAGTGCAAATCGCTCTCTAAAATTTAGTAAAAAATATAATTTAACACTTAAAATTTAATTTGGTACAATGTCATCTTAATATTTCAAAATTAGAACAATTTGACCTTTAAAATGATGGTTTCGTTAATTTGATTATCTTCCGTTTGTTGACCGCTAATACGACAACATAAAAAATATGTGAAATTTCAAAATTTGATACATAAAACATGATGTGGCTAAAAATAAATATATCAACAAATATATGTTCAATTCTTAAATGTCACGTGTCATTTATATTAGTCAAATTAACAAAATCATTATTTTTAGGGATTAAATTACTCTAATTTTAAAACATTATAGATGATATTTTACCAAATTAAAATTTAAAAATTGAATTATATTTTTTATTAAATTTTAGAGAGCGAGTTGTACTTTTGACTTTTTTTTTTTTAAATCAAGGAGCAACAATATAGTTTTAAGCAAATGTTTTATTCTAAATTGGAAGGTGCAAATCCATCGTATTTTATAACAAATAAATTATTTTTGACTTGAGAGATTTGGCAAAGTTGGGCAAAAATGTATACGTCTTCATTCATCAACATGTGTTCTTACGTCAAGATTTTTAGGATCGTAGAGTTAAGAAAATGAATCATATACTACGAAAATTTGGGTGTTTGAATTTTAAAAAAACAAAAGTATAAAAAATATATAAATATTATTCTTTCGAATTTCAATTATAACTGAATTACAATAATTTAAATTGAGATTTTGTGAAAATTAAAAATCGATATAAAATAAAATTTCTTTTATCACACCCGTTAAATTTAAATTGAATAACAATTTAAAAAACTTTATGAAGTAAAAAAATACCATTATAAGAAATTTTTTTATTTTTAATTATTTATTGAATCAAAATAATCAGAAATTAAATTTTGACAGAAATTATTATAAATCAAAATAAAATTAATTGAAATTTTCTATTATAAACAAACTACGTTAACCCTTGTAACATCCCTAGAAACAGTGCAAAAGCCGAATTTTTTTCTAAACCATTTAACTTTTTATTTTTAGTCTTAATCCATTTATATAATTTTTAAGTTACGTTGTCGCGGACGTATAACAGTCCAAGGTTACTGTTTATTTTACAAAAATTCGGCAAAATAATTTGATAAATGATAATAATTTAAAGGAAAATTTATGTATTATCCCTCATATTATATATCCATGTTTGAGAATTTCCATTATAATAGAAAATTGCCATGCAAATTTGAACCATGGTTTAATTAGTAATTTCCTATTAGATGATAATTTAAAAATCATTTTTCTTATAATACTTTGAATATTTCCCATTTTAATACTTTGAATTTTTGCAAATGGTGGATGTAAATTATAAATATAATTATACATTTTTTTTAATATTAAAGTAGAAAAATCATAAAGAAATGGAGCAATCATGAAAGTGGATGATAAAGGAAAGGGTCCATATTGGGGGTCACATGTCTTCCTCATGGACCAAATCATTTCGCCATCCCATCCCAATATTTTATTTTATAAACTTTCATTTACTTAATATTTTTCAAACTCTTTATTTTATTTTATTTTATTTTACGTTATCTGAACTTTCATTGAATCTCACAAATCTACAAAGCAAGCCTTCCGCGATATCTTTCATATTAATTGAGATGTTTAAGAGTTTTTCAAATTTATCGGCTTAGGTGTTTGGTTTGGTACGTAATTTATCAAAAATTTAATGAATTTATTGGTCCTATAAATTTAAAAAAATTAGACGGAATAGTAGATAACCATAAAAAGAAAAAAATCATTTCATCGGTTGGCGAATATGGTTAGGTCACCAGACATTGACAAAATTGGCATGAGGTCATGACTTGGTTTCCCTTGCAAATTCATCCATAATTTCATATTTCAAAGCTGAAGTAAAATGTAATTATGAAAGGGAAGAAATTAAATTTCCTTTTAATTTTACTTTCATATTTTTATTTCTTTACTTTTTAATGAGAAATAAGATTTTCAATCATTTTTATTAGATTTTAAATTTAATTTTATAATCAGAATTTTAAAAATGATTTATTGAACATCAATAATACTTATCACTGTTACGTGAATCGTAAATGCATGAATGTGATGTACTAAAAAATTTGCGGTTCCTAATAGAATCGGTACTAAAGCAACCTTTCCACTCATTGCCACTAAATCATTCCCCTGATGAAGAGTTGGCCGAAATGAGCACTAAATATTTTTCGAGAAATTTCCTTCAAATTGTTGGTATGGCTATCGAAATCTTGAGTAAAAAGTTTTTTAAAATATGGAACATAAACATTAGAACGCATAATATTCAATTGCACTAATATTATATTTTCCGTTATAATAAAAATATACGTTCAACGTACACAATGAAACAAATAAAAATTGAAAATTAAATGAATTTACCTCTTTATTGATTTTATTGGATTTTTATTTGTGTTAATTTTGAAAGACATATAATTTATATTTATTATTTATAAAATTAATAAATATATATACCCAATACTCAATACAACAAAGTTAAATTTATATATTTAAATAAATTATAAAACAAAACCTTTTTTTTTAAATACAGTTTTGAAACAGAGGTATAATAGAGTGAAATTTGAATTCTAAGCAAATAGTTGAATTATACCATTATCTAAGCTTCTATTAATACTTGTTCAAAATATTATAATATTTTATTAGATTTAAACTTGATATTTCATAATCTTGATCACCAAATCATTAAAACTAAGCTAAACATTTTATATTTGGATTTTTTTGATAATTTACTATAAGCGGATACATTGATTAAGCAATGTAATAGCAAAACAAATATTAGAATGTAAAATAACTCCAATTATCTTGTTGAAATTTTTATTTAAACATAACAGTTTATGATAACAATCGAACTCAGAGATCAGTTCAACTCTCTAAAGATCGGTTCAACTCTCCAGTATTAGCCAGGCATATAGCTCAATGAGTACCCCCGTAAACCGACCAAAGGTTAGAGTTATCCGGGTTCTCTAACCGGACAACGGTTTGATTAAGAACGTATTTCAGAAACAGTTCCACCACGATGTACAGATAGTTACCACTAACCCATGTTTTCCTCAAGAATCGCCAAAAATGGGTTAATGGCCGAAAATAATGGAAAATTTCTCCCATTATCTCATGCAAATGTGTTGATTCTTCCTATAAAAAGCTGAATAACAGGTATAAAAGGGTTACTTAATCTTTTTCTAAAAATGCCTACTCTTTTACATAGAAATCCTGACTTGGCCGTCGGAGACTCCCTTGTCGAAAATTCACCAGTCCTTGTTTACTATTTGCAGGTGATCGCAAGGAACTTGCTGCTCATTTGACCTGTCATCATTTGGTGCGATGAGCGTGGAACATAGACCTTTTTTCAGACCTCAACTTAAATACTTCTCAACAAGAAAACCAAACATCCAATCCCACCCTGTCGGGAACACAATAGTTTTTCCCTCAACTCAACGACACCACCTTTACTTCCCCAGCTATGGTAATTTCAAACATCACTCCCAACATTACCCCTCAGACTGCACAATCCCTCATTGCCGCACTATCAGCCATCATCACCCAAGCTCAACCTCAACCTCTATCCTCACAAAATACCAACCTACCTCAGGTTTTGCAGCCTCTTGCTCGGGAACCCTACTCACTAGCCCTACCCCAAAATCCCAACTCCACCATTATCTTAACTACCGAGCAATTTAATAGCCTCTTGGACAACCGAATCTAAAGGAAACAGAATCGAACAACACTATAATATCAGGACAGTTTTCGATCACCCCTCTCTCGAAAAATCTTAGCTGTCCCATTTTCTAACATTCAGTTTCCTCACCTTAAAACCTACAGTGGCAACATTGATCCCCGAGCTCATATTGATCAGTTTCAACACACTATGCTGGGTACTCACAGCAGATGACTCCGTCTTGTACAAGATATTCCCACAGACCTTGGCAGACTAAGCTTAGATCTGGTTTCGGAACCTGCCATTGCATTGTATTGAGAATTTTGAGTATTTCAGTGACATTTTTGTAGCAAAGTCCGTGGCTGCCATTCGCTCGAACAGGGTGTTTATAAACTTGAACCTGGTGCAACAAGAAAAGGGCGAATCACTACGGGCATATGTGGAGAAGTTTAATGATGTGGCCATGGATATACAGAATTTGAACCTGGAAGTCACCATTAATGTAATAGCCTTAACACCGGGTCAGCCGTGAACAGTACTTTCCGATGGTGAATAGTATTTTTCGGGCCCGAAAGGATACCCGAAAGTCAAAAATATTTTATTGGACCATCAGAAAGTATTGGTCATAGTGAGTCCGGAGTTGAAATTTGAAGTAAAATTGAGGTCAAATGGACCTCTAAAGGTCAAAAATACTAAAAAGTTAGCGAGTCAATTTCTCTGGTAGGAAAGGTGACTTGATTTTGCGTAAACGATTAAAAATAGTAAACCAACTTTGAATATTGCTATATTTTGCATGCCTACATGAATTTTTGTGTAGAATATTTTAGTGATGAGAATGAAATTTTTCGGTGACACCGGCAGTTATCGAATCGGACTGATAAGTTTGAATCGGATCGATAACGAACTCCGATTAAGCCGAAAATTTGCGTGCTAGCTATTTTTGATGTGATAAGAGTGATGGAATTATTTTTGGAGTGATTTTATGGCTGAAAGAGAGAGAATTTTAATTGGGCCTTTAGGGGCCTAAATTGGGCCTTTTAAGTTAAATGGGAAAAGCCCATCCCTTTGGCCCAAATTTGGACCCATTAGGGAGAGTATAAGAGCTAGAATTCTGGAGAAAATTCCAGAAAACCAGCTCATCTTCCTCCCTCTCACTTGGCCGAAACTCCTTTCTTTCCTTCTCCCTTTCTTTTACTTCATGGCTACTCAAAATTTCTCCCAAATTCCAACTAAGGAATTGTAGTTCCATCCCTCTAATATACTAAAATAGCTTCACTTGATTGTTTGGGGCAAAGGAAGGGAAGAAATCAAGGAAAGAAAGAAAGAAGGATAAGTTGGAGCTTGAGAATTTTAATGTTTTAAATTGATTTCTTAGTGGTTTTCCATAGATTTTTGGATGTAGATTATAATTATGAGGTTGGTTTTTGCATTTGAGAACAAGAAAATGAAGAAATCTAAGCTTAAATGGGCTGCCCTATGTAGGTGAGCAAATAGAGGGGAGTTTTTCCAAGAACAAAGGCAAGGAAAAGGAAGCCTAGACTCTCTAATTCAAGAGAAAATTGTAAGTGACTAATAAATCTTTACATTTTCTAAGTTTATGAATTTTTTCTTAATTATGTAATTAGGACAAAAATGTTTAAAGTTGTTAATTGATGTAAATATGTTAGGGTAATTGTAATTAAGTGAGAGAAATGATGAATGGAAGATGAAAATGAAAGAAATATAATTTTTAGGAAGAGGAAGTTGGGTTGGCCGAATTTCATCATTAGGGTATATAGTGAGAAATTGCATAAAAATAATAATTGTTAGCTTAAATTAATAGTAGACATGAAAATTAATGTCCATGAATTTTTAGAGAATAATTGGAATTAATTTGGGAATTTTTAAGATTATTTATAGTGTATGTATATAGTAAAAGTTATGATTTATAGTGAATTAATTGATTATTTTAATGAAAAATGATAATAAATAATAAATAATGCATAAATAAATTTTATTGGCAATTATTGAAATTATTGTGATTTTTTTTAGAATTTAATGTTAATATGTATATTGAAAATAATTGAATTATTGATTAATAATTGCATAAAAATGGTGAAATTGGTTAATTTATATGAAATTAAATTAATGTCAATGAAAAGAAATAAAAAGTAAATTATTGAATTTTTTGGACTTGAAAAGAATTAATAAATAAATTATTACTGTGCCCTTAGAATTAGTCTGGCAGTAAAAACTAGTTCTGGATATAGTTGGCTAGCCATAGGAACACCCTTTACCGCGGTGCAGGTCATGGCGACTTGCTTTGCTATGGGAAGGATCATTGATCTCCATAGCTTAAGTGTTAATGTGACAGTGAAAAGTGCAGTGTTTTGAGAATGGTTCATTGGAAATCATTTCTCTTTTTAGTGGGGCCCGTGGGATCCATGTTCCGTGTATCCGGTCTGAAGATTTTTGTCGGGTCTGTACTAGGGGCATAATGGTAATAAATTGAGAAAGAAATGAAAAGACAATAAAAAGTAGGAAAAGAAAGTGAAGAAGGACCATAATGAAAGAAAAGAAAGTTTAGGGACAAAATGGTAATTTTTCCAAAAGTGTAAAAAGATAGTAAATTAAGTGAGAATTGATTAATTAAGGATAAAACAGTCAGATAATAGTTAAATTAATAAAAAAGTGAATTTTATGGACAATAAGGACTAAAATGTAATTTTGCTCATAATTGACAAATTAAGTGTAAAGAAATATAAATGACTTTAGTTATCAGTTTAAAGATTATCATTGAGCCTATAATGACAAAATTGTAATTATGTGACTAAATTGAATAATCTTATAGAAAATGTTAAGTTATTGTTTAAAGGTGATAATAATTGATTTTATAATTATGTTTATATTTATATGCTAATACTTAAGAATAATAATGGAAATGTTAGGAATTGTATCGATTATT
>CM075807.1:626364-663761 GCA_037975025.1 Excoecaria agallocha | reverse complement strand
ACTTTTACTTCTAAGCAAGAAAGTGTGGTTACATTATCCTTATTTTATTCCCCGATATTGCTACTTTCATTTTCTTTAATCCATAATTCAACCTATGAATCATATTCTATCATTGTTTTGTTTTCCAATTGCAGGAAAAGATAAGGTTTGGTGCCTGTATCCCAACAGGAATGCTGTTACAAAGTCAGTTCTTGATGCTTTTGGTCAAGGATGTTTAACAGACATAGAGTGCCTCCCGATTGTGGTACTGCTTTATGCTTAGACTGTAACAACCATGTTATATAGAGAAGCTGAAATCAGCTTAAGCACTGCATATCTTGTCCGGTTGATTTCAGTCAATGCATTATATGCGAGGAAAAATGGCAGGCCAATGTGGTGGAACCTGTAATTTATCTATTATAACAACCAAGTGCTGATAAAACATAGAAACTAAGAATTATTTTGAAGTCTAAAATGATACAAAGAACATAGTTTGCTTGGAATTTGCTTAAAAATATTGGAAGGACTCGAGTATTTTCAGTTTGAATGGCATCTTTTCTTTTAGTTCAACTAGCTGACAATTCTCAGGTTGCCTCTACTGCACAGAGAAATGAAGATAAACCTCTGAATTTTGTTTTGATCGATGGCACATGGAGCAATTCTGCTGCAATGTTTAGGCGTTTAAAGGTATTTCCGTATAGTATGTAGAAAAGTTGAAATCAGTTTGCAAAAACCAGAAAAAATTTTGGCTTAAGCTAAAAGTTTATCAAAATAATTTGTTTTATGAGATGTTTAGCGACTCTACCGGCATTCATATGTTATTTTTGCAGGAGCAAACAAAGTCAGCTTGGGAGAGGAGGATCTCCCTTGCATTTCTTTGGCAACTGGTGCATCTACAATGCACAAACTTCGGTGAGATTTCCGACATGGTCAATATCTTTCTGAAGTAGCTTCGATCATGTCTTGTCTGAATTGCCAATCTGACGTCTTACTCGTTGCCTCTTCCACCTACTTGTTATAGCCCTTTGCTGACATCAAACTTACTCTTTTTTCGGACAGGCCTCAGCCATCATGGGATCGCACCTGTACAGCAGCAGCAGCCATTGGCCTCCTCTCCGAGCTGCAATCTCTTCCAAAGTTTAGGTCCTGCGGATTGGATAAACAGGCTGCAGCATTGGAGGATGCCTTGGTCATTTTGTTAGAAGCACTAACAACACGACGTCTTAGGATGGGGAGGTCAATAACCCGCAAAGTGAGACACACCAGCAATTTTTGTTAAGGGGGACTAAGCTTCAAATTATAGAGGTTTTTTGTACAATTTTTTTTTTCCCCAATTAGCAGATCATTCGAATATGATATTATTAATTCAGTTCATAATTTTTTTTTTAAATGTAAGAATGGAGAATTTAGAGATTACAACTAAATGATGCCTCCCTTTATATATAACTCCTAATTTTCCTCTCCTTCATCTCTCTCTCTAAATTTCTCTTTGCCAAAAATAGAAAAAAGCAAACAAGTTGGCCAGATGCCATTTTTGGCCAGAAAGCAAAAGAAAAAAAATGACCTGAGTGGCAGAAAGGAAAATAAGGAGGCTGGCTGGTAGCTGATTTCAATTGCATTGGAGATGATTTAGATTTCCCAAAAGGAGAAAGAGAAAATCTTTTCTTTTTTCCCTCAAAAATAATAAAATTATGGCTTGTTATTGTAATTCATTGTTTTATTTCGTACTCTTCTTCCTCGTTATTGGATTTACCAGTTCTTCCTCCTTCATTTCCTGTAAGAATTATCCTCTCTTTCTCTCTATCTATTTCTTTTAATTATAATTTAATCATCTCATTAATTTTCAAATCATAAATATACAGATCATGCTTTTAATTCTCATGGACAATTAGGGGTGATCACGGGACGGGGCCGGAAAATTCTCTCCCACTCACTCTCCCGCCAGTGGCGGAGATTTCCCGCCTCGTCCCCGCCACCAATATCGGGGAGGGAATTTTTCCCGTCTCCCGCGGGGATTTCCGTCCCCCTTTTTTTTAATTTTAAAATATAATATTTTATAAATAATTAAAATTAAAATATAATATTTAATAAATAAAAAAATTAGAATCAATAATAATTTAAAATTAAGTATAATTTAAAACTTAATAATTATAAAATTAAATTATATTTTAATTTTAATTATTTATAAAATATTATATTTTAAAATAAAAAATATATTTTTTTGCGGGGCGGATACCATATTTTCCATCCCCGTCCTCAATTTTAGGACGAAAAATTCTTTTAAGGGCAAGAGTCAAAGTCAATATATAATTCTATGTATATCTATTCATAATCTTTTTTCCAAAGTAAAAGATTAAAACACTTACTAGAATTTTTTCTTAGGTTCTAGCCAACCCAACTCACAATATTTTTCAATGGAATTTCCTCACGAGAGATTACAATAGAAACCATAATCAATTGAGGATGATATGTAAATATAAAGTGTAAAGATGGAAAGTGAGATTTAAAAGATGTAAGCTTTCTCTTAAAAGATTGACAATTCTTTTCAAATGATATCTAACATTCTAATGAGTCTAACTACTTGTATTTATACCAAAAAAATCAATTTTAAGTGTTAGATAATAAAAATAGCCGTTTATAGCCGTTGGAAGGTAAAACAGTCAATTCTGGATTCAACTAGCCGTTAACTAGCCATTATTTTATCTTGTAGTGTTAGATAGATTTTTAATTAGAAATGTGTTCAGATTTCTAATTCAATTTGTAATTAAATTTCTAATTCAATTTTTAATAAAAACTTATTTTGACTAAAAAAATTATTTAATAATTTTAAAATAATTAGATATGTGAAATTTCTGCAGAAAGATATTTGGAATATAATTCATACTACAGTTTATTTAAAGTTTGATAATCATCAAAATTAGGATGTAATTTTGAGCCAACATATTTAACACAAAAAAAAAATTGAATTACTAACCATGAGTGCCAACTTAATGGCATAATTTTCTCAAAGATTTTTTCAAGCAATTTTCTTTTTTCTAATTTGTAATATTTATCCTTTTTAATATTTTTCCAATCTAGATAAGGACCATTCCCCTATTGATTTGATATGGACCATTCCCCCTTTAAAATATTCCAATCTAGACATGTTTATGTGTGAACTCACCCTTTCTATTTTTTTTTTCCATTTTTTTTAAAGTCAATTAAAGTGTAGATATATATTGTTCTCTCCATCCTACAAATATTGACTTACTTTCCATTTTATTTCATCCCATTATATAGTTTTCTTTGCCTTTTTAAATTATATTTAATATATAAATTATCTAATATGCCCTTATTTAATTGCCTTGTAATCTACTACAAACTTATTAAATTTTTTATATTTTATATTTTTATTTATTAAAATATTTTAAATCTATATGAATCATAACATTATTTTTTTAATTTCAACTTTTTAAACAAAAGAAACAATTATTTTGGTCACCTTGTTTATAATTTTTAAATTACAGAAAAAATATATATAGTTATGGGACGAAAAGAGAATTGAATATGGAGCAACTTGCTTTTCCTATTTGTATTTGGTCTTCAAAGTTGAATTTGTTAGTGAACAGACAACAACAAAGGAGCATTGAACTACTAAAATTAGAATTGGAGCAATGAAATTTGAAATTCTAGAGACATGTCTCACTTAAATCAATTCTATCCATTTATTTATTTATAAATTAATTCAAAATGTATAAAAAATTATTTTTTTAAACATATAAAATTTATTTATTATTTAAATATATATATATATATATATATTTGAATGTAAATGAAAAATATCGAATTCGATGCAAGTTTGGGGACAAAACTTATTTACAAGACAATTAATTATTGAATAAATTATTAATAAATATGTTTATTTGCGATATCCAAGGTGATAATATTGAGAGATGGGGGCATTATAAGAATTTCCAAATTAATTGGAAGCAAAAAATAGTCACGTATAGGCATATCCCTGTCCAGAACAAGAAGGCAAGCAAAGCAGCATGGGTAACATGAAGGGAATCTTTATTTGTGGATCGGTGATGAAACATATCAGGCACCCAACTCCTTGGAACATTAAATCATATACAGTTGCTGCAACCAACTTTCACTTGTCTTGTGTTTTCCACCATTGCTTTTCAAATTCAAGATTTAAAGATTTTGCCTTTCGGCTTAGCCACACCAAAAAAGGAAAAATAAATAAATAAATAATCTTTTAATTTATCATCTAAATTTCAATTATACTTTTTATAGAATAAGAGTAGAATAACAATACAAAATAAATTTATTAATTTGATGAACTGTGTCGTGAGAATTAATGTCTTGAAAGCGAATTTCTGGCGAAATTTCGGTGCAATCAATAAATCGATCACTCCAAATGTGTGTCCTCATGGCAGAAAATTGGAACAGTAGCATAATATTTATAAATTTAAAATATCCTCTTTCATGCATATGTGACAACAATCATTAAAAATTGAGTGCAAAATTTTCAAAATATTTCCATTCTCTACTTTGAAAATAACTAATCATTCAAAGCCATACATAGATAAAATAATAATCTTCATAAATATACATACACAATTAGCTCTCAATTTCCAATTTCTAAATCTCAATCATACGTGGAATTGAGTTGTCTGTCTATTTACGAGACCACATCACCTTAACAACCAACCATATATCGACAAGTGGCAATTCAATGATGCAAGAAAAGAGAGAAAAGAAAAATTACAAGAACCAAAATCTTCAACATAATAAATTATAAAAGCATAGGCATTTAGTATGAACACTGTTACAAAACTTGACTCAAACAGAACATTGATTTTCTGCTCTGTGTCCTAATCATAATAGAAAAAAAATAGTCTTTCTTTCTTTTTATATCCTTTTTCTTCTCTCTTTATAACAGAGAGACAATTAAAAAAGGATTAATTGTTAAAATTAGTGATAATGATGAGAAGGTGAAATTCATCTGTGAGCAGTAACCAGAGTTTCAATAAACCTCAGTCCATCAAATCTTGGAGCAAATTTCTCAGTGCAATTTGACCTTTCTTGGTCTTTATTTGAGCTAGCTTCCTGCTAAAAAGAATTCAAGTAAACAAAAATTCAGAAAACAAATAAAATTAGAATTCAAGCAGAAACAGAGTCAGAGCTAATTCGATGGTAGAATTTGTGAAATCAATTTCGAAAAATACCCAGAAAAGATGAGGCTCAGAAGTGAAAGAACCACATAAAAGCAAAATTGATTTTTATTTTTTTATTTTTATAAAAAATATCAAGCAAAAGATAAATCCATATTTTTTATATGGATCAAACAAATTAAAATCCAAATAACCCCTAAAATAAGAAAATAGGCTAAAAAAATCTAAGAATCAAAAGAAAAACAAGATGAATTTTCCAGAAATTTGTGAAATATCCCCAACTTTTCACGCGTGATAAACAAGCAGAAAAACAGAGCATAATGCAAAATCCAAACAGAGTAACGAAGAAGAAGAAGACCTCAAATTTTCCAGAGAAATACAAAATTCAACGAATTTGAAACAAAAATCAAGAATAGGGCTTCGAGGTTTACCTCATGGGAAATCTGTAAATTGGAAGTACACATATAGTTAGAGCTAGAAGACGAAGACGAAGACGAAGCAGATATAGCAGTAGCGGAAGCAGCAGCAAAAGAGGCAGCGAATTTCTTCATGGGAATTCAAATTCTAGGAACCTGGTACGAGAAATTTAGAAAAGGGGTTTGTTTGTTTGGTGAGAAAGTTTAGAACTGTGAGAGAGAAGGTGAGAGAAAGTTCTGAATCATATATAAACGGTAAGGTCAATGAGGCGCTTATATAGAGGAATATATGGTCAGTAGTAACTTCGAATGTTTTACGCGGCAACTATGCCCTTCTTTTTTGGGCTATTGATTCTTGAATTTACGTTTTTGACTTTGAATTTTATGATTCCCATTTATTTTAAATATTATTTTTCTTTTTTTGTTTACCAAAATATCCTCTCATTCGGAATATATTTTTAAATTATTTTCATTGAAAAAATTAATGTCAAACAAACATTCCCCAATTTTTAATGTCTAAAAAAATAAATATTAAATATTAAAAAATAATTTTAGTTCAATTCTACTAATAATAATTAGATATTATATTTTTCATATAAGAAAATAATATCAAAACTCTTCTTTATAAGTGTGGATCTTTATACCACAATACAATTATTTGAATATGACCACTATGGTCCTATTCTTGCTCTAATTAGGAAAAAAATATCCATAAAGGGAGATACTTGATACTTTTTGATATTGTAAGATATAAATGCTATAAATAAGATTTTCATATTTGACAAAAAAAAATCAACTACTTTAAGTATCATTTCACGAAAAATACTAATTTAAGTACAAAAGTGAATACAGTATCTGATTTTAAATTAATTGATTTTGTAAATTTAAAAATTTGAATTAAATACCAGAATTTAAGATTGAATAGAGTATCCAATTAGAGTGAATACAGTATCCAATTGACTATTACTTTGCTTTTAGCCAGAATTTCAGTACCCTACTTCCTTTTTCTTTTTGGCCGCTTTCTCTGAGTTAGCCCACTTTTCTTTTTGGTTTGGATTAAATATTCATTTGTGATAACACATGATGTTATCTCCTATCTCATATCGGTTAGAGATGAGCTGGAAATTGACCTTATAAGGCCATGGACACCTTCTTTTTGCATACGCGTTTTGGGATAAGTTCCTAAGAACAAAATTGTGAGGGCTCCGGTCCAAAGCGGACAATATATGCAGAATCCGATCAAATCTTCCTCCCCAATCGGATCCTCCCGCCATCGAAAATACGAGACAAAATCTCATACCGATCGATCAGCGAGCGATCCATCACTTGGTGTTTTCATTGAGAGCGAATATGCAGTGCTCTATCACTGAGCTACGAAAAGTACTCAGATGGGAGTGAGATTTGGAGTGACACAAGATGTCTTCCATCGCAAACCTTTCGGGAGGAAGAATAGTGATAACACATGATATTGTCTTCTATCCCATATCGATTAAAAATGAGTTGTAAGTGGACCTTATAAGACCATGAATACCTTCTCTCTGCATACATGATATTATCAATTTGTAAGCAACTAATGTTGATAATTGGTAGCCCTTTTGGTTTGGATTAAATATTCATTTGTAAGCGGCTAATGTTGATTTATACATACACTTTTCATTAAAATTATGATGAAATTAATTGAGAGAAGAAAAAGAAAAGAGGGATAAAGGGTAAAATTGTAAAAGAAGAATTTTCTTATGACCAATTAAGGAGGGGTAATATGGTAAAAACAGAAATGAAAGAAGGTCCTTTTCGCGCCACATCGGTGACGACCTCTCCTAGAGGACTTGTTCGGGAGTTAAGTTGATGATAGGCTGATTTTTTTTGAGTATTGAGCAATAAGTATTGAACACGTGTATGGGTGTGATGATGCCACGGATTACCTCATGTTTCACACAAAGTGTAATTTTTTATTTTTTTTTCCATCACACAAAGTGTAATTGAAAATGTAAAAATCTTGAAAACTGGAATGAGCTGGCTTCCCCCCCCCCCCCCCCCCCCCCCCCCCCCCAGTGCCCCTCTTTATCTTGCAAAGATCAATTCTTGCCTACCAATTCATCAAAAATCTATTTCTATGCCAAGCCAAGCCAACCCAATTAATGATGGAAAATACTTGTAAAATCAGTAGATTTTTTTATAAGAAAAAAAATCTACTTATTGCTAAGTACACGATAAACAATATTTTTTTCATTTTCTTTTATTTATTATTTTTTAATAAAATTTAAATTTTATTTATCTATTATTTTTAAATTTTAATTTAATTTATTTTTCATTTTATTTTTTTCAATAAAATTAAAATTAATTAGATTTAATAATTTAATTTTAATCACGTAATTTAATACTAAATTTAAATTTATTTATTATTTATTATTTTTAATAAAAATGATAAAAGTGACAGATTAAAAATCGGAGCGAATATTTACTATTCAGTTATACATTTTAATTAAATAATTTCGGTTTGCTTCGTTATAAGTTGCAATTACTCGTAATATCTAAATTTATGTATAGTTATACTGTCAAAAATAAGTTTAGTCGTTAATACTGTATTATAGGATAATTATCTAAATGCGATGAGTAAAATAAGGTTAGTGTTTTTTATTATGTTTAATTCACCGTAAAAATATATATTATAAATCTAGAATGTTATGGATTTTTCAAAATAGACAAAGTTTATACCCAAGGAAAGCCCTAAACGTCGCTCTATCTATGAGAACCACAAAATAAATAAATAGAAGTTAAATGCCACTAAATTGTACTTTCCATACGTCCTTTCGTAAATTATGATGTTGCAAAGTGTAATTTTTATTTTTTATTATTTTTCTTTTTATGGGTTGAAGTTTATATATATGGAGAAAAAGAAGAAAAAAAAGTTGCATAACATTCAAAAACTATTTAATTGAGTTTTAATAAAAATAATTTAAAATTAGAATTAAATTTATGCTATAATTTAACTACTGGGTGCATGACACGTGGCATGATGACCACTATTGTGTACCACAATTTTTTATGTGAAAAATTAATCCAAGTGGTAGTTAGTTCGGAGAAGCTAACACAATAAACCAACAATCACATGAAGCCAAGCAAGAGAAGAAGGGAAGTTGGCTTTCTTATCCCTTCTTAGTTCCCAATTTCAGTTGACTCTTCCTTCCAAATATCGCTTTGACACAAGGACCGAAGAAGAAGAAGACAATTTTTGCTCCCTAAAGAAAGAATGAATTTTAAATTATTGATCATAACGTCAGGTTTTAAATTTGGATAAAAAATTCATAAGTTTGAAATCAAATAATTTTTTCATTTGTAATTACTTTTTTTATACAGCCATATTCAATGATCCAACCAATCCCATACACAAAAAAAAAATATATATTTATCACGTTATACAGTGGGTATTTCTATTCATAGTTTGAATTCGATATCTTTTAATATATTGAAATTAATATTTACTAATGATATAGTCCTTTTGTTTTTTTTATATGTCATTTTTTTTTATTAAAATATAAAAACAACATATAAATTGAATTTGAATTTCAAAAGTGATACATAAAAGGTAACGGAGGGAGTATTTCATTGAAAACTGTCTCTATTTACTTTAATTGTAAAACCGAATACAAAATTAATTTTAAAATGAACTCTGAATAAGAATTTTAGAAATAAATATTTTGAAGATAAAATGAGATAATTTAATTGTAAATTAAAGGTTGAATCTATTTATATTGCTATCATACTTCCTCTTAACAAAAAAGTGGTACCATAAATGGAATCCATCACTATATAAAAGAATGGGAGAGCACCCACCAAAAAGTTTCTACGCTATTAATATTGCTACCTTTCATCCTCCACTATATAAAATTTGAAAGCTACTTATAATAATAATAATAATAATAATAATAATAATAATAATAATAATAATAATAATAATAATAATAATAATAATTTATTATTATTATTATTATTATTATTATTATTATTATTATTATTATTATTATACGCGTATTATAAATTCGGTTTATAAATAACACATCAAAATAAATGCAAATAAAATATAAAATAACATTCTTTATTGATATATTAAGGAAATAATACACACATGAAAAATATGAATAGTGACATTTGTATTTATATATAGAATCATGAATGGAATACGAGGAGGCTAAATTTGAAAAGATAATTTAAATATATATATATATATGATTTCATCATTCCATAAAAAAGTATTCAAAACTTTAGCTTTTATTTTTATTATTTTTTTAAAAAAGGCACCTTATTATATCTTTTGGGTCAACCTAATAGAGACCAATAGAAAAAGAGAGCCACGTATGATAAATAAAGCTAATTACATCTTAATCTTATGAGTATTTAAAACGCTGGGAAAATTAATTTATGAATGAAATGCTGACAATGCACAACACGTCATTGGTCACCATTATCATAAAAGTTAGGCTACACCGCAGCTAATTCATTACATCTTACCAATTTTTTTTCAATTAATATACAACATAAGGTTGGCCACATGCTAACATAATGTACAGCATGAGTATTGAGCCTCTCATTTACTTATTTATTGGATCTTAAATTCAAATTCAACAATTTCGTAAAATATTTTATATAATTTTTTATAAATATTATTTATATTTTTAATAAATTCAAAAAATAATTAATATTCAATTTAGGGTTGAATAATAATAATAATTTATAAAGAAATTTATATAGCTATAAAACAAACTAAGTCAACAACCCATCCCATGGCTTACCTAATCACAGCCACCTAAAGAGTTGTTAGCACTGACTTTCAACTTTTAAGGTCAAATGAATCAGACATGTTTAATTTCTGTGTTTATTGAATTATCCATCTAACAAGCTTAACAAAGTGGCTCATAATAATCTCTGTCACAACAATAAACAAACTCATTTTTCACTTTAAACTTTGCCAAATTTCACCTGTAATTCCAAGCTTGTAACATAAACCAACATTCTTCGTGTAAGATCAAAGAAAGGCAATTGCAAGACAAAAACCAACTTACTCATCAAGGCTGCAAGTAGGAATGAGCATGGTTCCGAATTAATTCAATTCAATTATTTAGTTAATCTATTACTTCAATTTAATTTCATTTTTTTTAAGAATTCGGTTCGGTTACAAATTTAAATTTCTTAAAATAACGTTATTTTACATTATAAAATTCTCTAAAGTGTTAATTGGTTCGGTTTTCGATTTGTGAAAAAAAAAAAAGAACAGCCATCAATTCAATTCCTACCAAATTTCGATTTTCGATAATTTTAATTCGTTTCGATTATAACTTAAAAGAAAACCATAGCCATCCTTAAATGCTGGAGGAGCTTACGAGGTCATTGATGTGAAGATGAGTGAAAGCATTGTTGCACTTGATAAATGCTTCCACATTTCTCTTTATGCCAAGATGATGTAACCTGGTCATGAACACATAAATAATCAAGCATAGACCAATGCCTTTCACCTCCTTTATAAATATTCAGCAGATTACATGAACCATTAGAAGTGCGAGTCAAAGAAACAAATGGTAAAGAAGATGAAATTTTGCCACAAAGCACATTGGCTATCATGACTTTATAAAATGTAAAGCAATGAGTAGAATTGACCGCAATAGAAACCAAATGAAAAAGAGTATCCCAATTGCTAGACTCCAATGTATGATTTATTTTCATATCCAAACAGTGTCAATGCTTGAGCACTCCATACAACTAGACCAGTTCAAAATCTAGGGTAGGGCTAGGTTTTAACTAGACTTACGTGACTTTTTAAACTTTTTTTTCTGTCCAAGCACAACCCATGATTAAATCTACGTACATCCCAGTCCCAAGAGTCGCAGCATGCTAGGAATTTCTCCTTTTTCTACCAAAAAACTCACACTGCAAAACATGGTACTGTAAAGATATGCAAATAATCCATCTCTATCCATACAAGAACATGATTTAAAGATATACTTGTGTTCCAAATTCACTTAGGAGATATCCTTTACTACAAGTGTCCTTACCACAGGTTGCACACATCAGATTCAAAAAATACATGATATTTTCATTACTTCGTACAGCTACAACGACAATGACTTGATTAATGCATACAGACACAAATACACTAACTTCGTGATTAAAGCGTTACCCGTACCAGATGTTAGCGACACTCATCTTATTTGAAGGAAAATGTCCATCTAAATAAGCGACAACCGCATCCTACCACACAGGTTATTTCCTTTGTCATTCTTTCTTTAATGCATTTTTCCACAGCAATAAGCACCTCTCACATCATGATTATTCAAGATAAGCACGATGTAGCATTTGAATAACAGTATTCCTGAGTGCTCCCAAAAGTTCGATTGCTATAAACTTGATTGAGAGAATAATCTCAATCCGTTCAACCGTAAAGCAAAGAACACACTTCCATGAACTATATAGTCCAAAATCAAATATAAAACAAAATAAAGTGCAGCATTTACAATTTTCTAGCTTCAATACTTATACCTAGATCTTATTATCATTACAAGATTACTATACCCAAGTAATAATTTCAGAAAGATTAAGTTACCTATGCAACAAATTTCACTTGACTTTTTGCATAAAACTTCCATTTACATCTCATCGAGTAAATCTTTTTCATCTAACATGATTGATCTGCTCAACCTAGTTCATCCAATCAAAATCACACTACAACTTCAGGACCTTGTTTACCTTAAAAACACCTATACAGCAAGTCTAAGATAAATCCAATACAAACTATTAACATTTTCAAAGAAAGAACCACAATATATCATATCAGTAATCAATTAAGAAACTAAATTAACAACTCTCAAAATCCCATCTTTTTATTCACGTCTCCTCATTTGCAGCAAATGCAAAACACATATGAAAAAGGCTACATTCATAAAGCCTTGATGGATTCAACAAATCCATCACCTACCATAAAGCCCTGAAAATGTTACATTCGTTCCTTTGAATCATGAACCATGATGAATGGATTCAGTCTCATAAATCAAATAAAAAACAAAGAACCAAAACTTAAAACACCATCTTTTTGTTCATATTTCCTCAGCTGCAGCAATGGCAAAAGTACAGATGACAAAAGGCTACATCCATTACCTTTATTTAAATCATGAAGCCCTGAAAGATTCAACAAATCCACTCTTAAGTAAACTCTCCACATATTTCCCCAAAATATCCACTTCCAAGTTAACCTTCTGCCCAACTTTCTTCAACGGAATCACCACTTTCTGTTGTGTATAAGCCACAAGCATAAAATTGAAGCATCCCTCTTCATCAAACACGTCAACAACTGTCAAACTAGTCCCATCCACAGCAATAAACCCCTTAGGCACCACATATCTCAATAAACTTTTATCCACTTTAACCTTGATCCATAAAGAATCCCCCTCTGCTTCCTTCTTCACTATCTCCCCTGTTCCATCCACGTGGCCCTGCACGAAATGCCCACCCATACGGCTGATGGGCTTCACAGCCCGCTCCAAATTGACCAGTGACCCAGGCTCAAGCTCTATAAGTGAAGTTTTTCTTAGTGTTTCTGGGGATAAACCCACAATGAACTCTTCATTAGTGAAATTAGTGACTGTTAAGCATGTCCCATTCACAGCAATACTATCTCCGAGGTTGACGCCTTCAAGTACGGTTTTTGCACCGATTTTGAGGTCAAAGCCGCCATCTTTAGTGGTACCCAGATGTTTAATTTCACCCATTTCTTCGACAATCCCAGTAAAAAGGCATCGTATCGTGGACATTCGAGGTTTTGTTTTAGGATTCAAAATGGGTTTCAATGTGAAGAGAGAGAGAGCATATGGTTTACAGGTTGGAGTGAGCTTCAAGTGAGGTTTGGTGGAAAGGAAATTAAAAATTTGTCTTGTTGCTGTTGTTTGGATTCTGCAAGGTGAGAGCTTTGAGGATATGGAGACAGAAGACATGCAGTAGATCCCCATTTCAATGTGTTTGGTTTCCCAGAAAAACAGAGAAATTTTGGCCTCTTCTAAAATGCTAGGGGTGTCCCCGACCCGACCAACCCAAATAATAGCCTACACCGAACCAACCCTAACTATAAACCCAAAATTTGGAAAATGGAGAGTGGAGTAGAAATTCAGATAACACAGCAACACAAACCTGAAAAAGTGAAATAATCAAAAAATTAACCAGCAAAATACACCCAAATAATCAAGAAATTAACCAGCAAAATACACTCAAATCAGAGACAACAAACATTTTGAAGAATAAAAACTCAACCCAAAAGAAAAATCCACAATCAAATGTCATATGCAAAATAAAAGAAAACAAACAGAAGAATGGCATAAATTTCCACCAAAGCACGGTTGTCTCCCAAGTCTTAGCAACCAATTTCGGAAATTATTTTCAAACGGATAAAATTTAACATGCAATCTCAATGAACTCTTAAGTACAAGAAGGCAGGAGTTGGGAGTTGAACTCTATTTATGAATGTAAGTAGAGAGAGGAGTAATTTAAAATAAAAAAAAAAAATTTGCCAAAAACAGAAAGTGCAAATAAGAGAGAAATTCAGAAGAAAAAAATACTGCATGATGATGAAAATAGACAAATAAATATGAATTTAACCCAAAATCAGAGACAAATAAATATGAACAAGTCATTTTTAGTAGACGTGATCATGAATTGGTTAACCGGTTTACGAGCAAAAAAATTAATCAGTCCATTAATATTAGTTTTTTAAAAATACTAATCATTAATCAGTTCGTTATAATCGATTAATCAGTTTATCGATTTCAGTTTTTTCGATTTGATTAATAAATATTTTTCGATTAACTACTACATTTATAAGCAATCATAAAAAAATTAAAATATTCAAAATACTTAAAAATAAAATTAGAAACCAAACATAATTCAACGTAATGTTTAAACTATAATCGTAAACTAAAAATGTTCAAAGTGGTTGAAAATTAAAATTGCAAACCAAAAACATAATATTCAAACTAGTTCAAGCAAGGCAAGGCAAATTCTGAAGCAAGGCAAATTACATTACCTAAATCCTTTCGATTAGCTTGAAAATGAGCCTTTAACCTGATAAACAAATGCAGATCAACAAAAAACACTATAATTAACATGGCAAAGGTTAAAGCAAGCACAAAATGTAAAAATCTCGTCATGCTTTAATGCAGCTTGGAACTATGCACATCCACAACAATTTAGGCATGTCAGAAAAACCAGAGATGATGTAACATGAGAAGTCAGAATAAATTCAGTAATTTCAAACAAGTGAATTAGGGGGGGAAAGAGGCGTATACTCACTTCTCAGAGTTGAGCATCTCATTCCTCAAAGCCTGAGCCCGTGCTTCTCGGACAGGCTTAATCTATAAACAATATGTCCTTCAATTCGATTGCCATTCTAAAAATTATTATCCCAAACCTTACTGCTACTATTTTTTTTCTTGAACAACATCAAACAAAACTCACAGCTACTTTTTGATTTCTATTATAAAGACTAGCAGACTAAAAAAAAAAAAAAACCTATCTTCATACCAGAATCGAAATTAAATCAATATCACAGAACAACAACCGATCATCACAGAATAGAAATCAACAATCAATCATCAGAAACAGGATAAACTTGGTGCTTTTTTGGAACAATTAAACAAAAAAAAAAACAAAAATGAAATCTTTAAAAGAAGAAAAATTAGAAATTAATTACTCACAAGTCAGAAATCCAAGCATGAGTTCAGATCTAGCACTAGCAGTGAAGATTGGGATGAGAAACAGAAAAATGGATGGAGGTGACGGAGACCGCCGGTGGAGAGAGTGGCGATGGTGAGAGTTGCGATGGTGAGAGGTGAGGGAGAGGCAGAGATAGGAAAATCCAAAAATGTTAGGCTTTGTTTGGATGGGAGTAATTTGGGATGGAAATTGAATTTATTAAGGAATAGAGATGAAAATCATTGCAGATGATGAAAATTGCAGTGTTCATCCAATTTTAGCATCAGTGCAACAGCAGTCTTTGTGCAAAACCAATAGGATTAAACGCCATTAAACAAGAGTAGATAAACATGCGGCAGATTAAAAATGAAACTCAGTTAAAATGAAAGAATATATATATAGAAGGAAGAAGAAGCACCTGAAACCAGAGAAGAGGACGGTAGTAGTGGCTACCAGCGGAGGATGCCGGCGATTGGCGACTGGTGACAGTAGGACAATTTTGAACAGTCCTACTAAATGCAGTGGCGCACAGCGAATCCGCTAGGCTTCAGTTCATAGTTCTGGTGGCTAAACTAATCCTATTTTTGGGCCCAACCCATCCGTAGTTAGGCTTTGTGACTCAGAATTTCTTAGAAATTCTTGTGGTTGGCCCGATCGATAATAATTTAAAAAAAAAAATTCATGATAATTTTTATATAACATTTTATCATACTCTATTAATCGAGTCAAAATATTAATATTAAATAATAAATATAGCGTTTTATAATGGATTAACCGAACTGTGCTTGCTTGAATGCTAGGAACATTAAGAAAAAACTCCAACTGCCCAAGTTTAGGACACCAAAATAATATAGTTATCATTTCTATACCATTATTATCATAAGATACAGAGTGTAGTATATGAATTATTATTAAAATGATGAAAATCACTATTAATATATTAAATTTTAAAAGTCTACTCGAATCAGACTATCATAGTTTTACGAATATTACACATTATAAAATATTGTCGATTGTTGATGTTTCTTTGAAATAAATATTTAAGAAATGATGGACCACCTACGAGAATGGACCGCCAGAAAGGAACTTATTAGTAAAAAAATCCATATTTCTTACGTTGTATATGCTCTATAGCCAATAAAGTTCAGCCACGTCACTACATCTTTTATTGAAATAATACTTAACAGTATTATTTATTGGTGAGTCCATGTTGTTTTAGCTTAAAATCTTTGGGTGTTGGAATATTTAAGAAAAAGAAAAACTCTCACAACAAATCATTTTATATGTTCGGTCCGGTTATTTGATTAGTCAATTTGATTTCGATCAGTAAAATATAACATCAAGTTTATTTCAAATATCAATAGAATTTTTTTTTAAATGATGTCGTTTCATTTAATAGAAATTTAAAATCAACTTGATTATGAATTTAGTCCGCACAAAAATTTAGTTCAATTTTAATGTATATATATTTTGCTAAAATTCGATTTTTGATTATAACTAAAAATCAAACTAATTATGATCAATGATAATGCACAAAAATGAATATAAAAGTAAAGAAAGGCTCAAGAGATTATGCATAAGAAAGCAATGTTATTAAAATTGAACCGGATAAAGAACCGAATAGCTCAAGGATTTATGATTCGACTTATTCGTTAAGGTTCAACCGGATTTTTTTTCTTTTTTTTAAAAAAATATATTATTTTTAAGTTTTATATAAATATAATGAAAATATCACTATATAAAAAAATTAAAAATAGTTTAGAAAAATAAATTTATCATCAAACATTAATAATGAAACTATATTTTCAAGTCATTCAACATTTATAAAAAAAATTTAAGATAAATATAGTAAAAAATTGTAAATTTTTAAAGAAATTCTTCATATATAAATTATAAAATTTTATTTTATTCATAAAAAATTCATTAAATTGTTTAAATTTTAATTATTTTATATTATTTTTTCAGAAAAAAATAATATTGTATGAATGTTTTGGATAAAAAATTGGTTTTTTTTTTAAATCAAACTGGTTTTATTATAATTTAATCCGGTTTTTTTCCGATTTAACTAGTTTTCTGGCTGTTTGAAACAGTTGCTTCTGCTTTTATTCAATCTGGTTTTTATCCATCAAACCAACCGGACCAGCCAGCGGTTCAAAGTTAAACTGGTTCGACCTCCCGTCCAATTTTAATAACACTGCAAGAAAGTCTAAACTAGTGGAAAATCTCCAATAGGAGGGTAGAGGTAGGCAGATGAACAATTCAACTAACAACCCCATATTAAACAAAAAAAAGTTCACCATCTTTCATCTGCCTTCCTACCCTATAAACTCATCAATTACAGGCAAATTCTGCCATTTCCATCAAATTTTAATTTTTGATTTTCCATGGCCAAAGCTACGAGAATTTTTGGTATTGTGCTGAGGCTAATTGCCTTTGGTTCTACGTTAGCAGCTACTATTGTCATGGCTACTAGCCATGAATCTGCTACTGTTTTTACTATCTCTTTCCAAGTCAAATTCAGTGACACACCAGCTTTCAAGTAAGTTTTTTTTTTTTATAAACAAAAATGATTGGGTTTATAATAAATACAATTAATTAACATGTTTGTTTTTTCATACATGTATTTATCAGGTACTTTGTGATTGTAAATGGCATTGTGAGTGTTTATGGCTTTCTTGTTTTGTTTTACCTCCGAAGAGCTTGCTCTGGCGATTTGTTCTCGTCACAGATATGGTAAATTTTTTATAAATTAATATCTTTATATATATTGATCCAACCAATAATTTCTTGTCGTATGATAATATATTATTCGTTACAATTCAAGTACATTTTTTCTTTTGTTTGTTTTGGGACTCACCCATTAAATTGTTTTTGAAGCTAAAACGGGCCTTATGTGTGCTGAAAAAAATTGCTAAAATAAGGCAGTTTAAAATAACTTTAGAGGCTTTTTGGCATAATTTTTGGCAAATATAAGAGCATTTTGACTCAATTTTCAACAATTTTGGGAATATTTTCATTCCAAAAATTAATTTAAAGAGCAAAATAGGTCTACGAAACGAGTTTTTCGAAAAAAAAATTGAAAATCTTTTTATGTAATGACAGAATAGTCATTAATTAATTTTAGTCCTATAAAAAGGATAATTAATGTTAAAAAGATACTTCCTTCATTTTTTTTGTTAATTTTGTTGTTTCACTAAAATTATAAAAATAATAAATATACTTAAATTTATGATTAAATTACGTGATTAAAATTAAATTATTAAATTTGATTGATTCAAATTTTATTGAAAAAAAATAAATTGAAAAAATAAATTAAATAACATTGAAAATATAAAAAAATAAATAAATAAAATTTAAATTTTATTCAAAAATGACTAATAAAAGATGACGGAGTGAGTAATATTTTGTCATTTGAAATAGGTATTCGCAATGTTGTTGGCTTCAAGCGTATCAGCAGCTTTGGCAGTCGCACAAGTGGGGAAGAGAGGGAATTCCTTGGCAGGTTGGCTACCAATTTGTGGGAGAGTCCCTAAATATGTGACCAAGTCACTGAGCTTTAGCTACTGGCTTTGTGGCTCTCGTCACTTATGCTATTATCCTTCTTTATTCTATTCATCTTGCCCTCAATCCTCTTCTTCTCCAAAAAACTTAGATATTCATTTACCCTTTTCTTTATTTTTATACATTATATTGTACGGTTTTGAGGATTTTCTAATCTGATTTCTTTCTCTATCTCTGTTTTAGTCCTAATTTAATATGTATTGCGACTAAAATAGTTTCGGTGTCACTGAATTAAAACTTCACTTTATAAATATGAATATATAATGCTATTATATGATTTATGAACTACTTTTCTTACGTGTCAATTTAGTTACTCTTAGTTTGTAAATACAATATAGATCAAATTTAGATTAAAAAAAAGGGACTTAACAAGTACGTAGTCACATGATTTATTTCAATAATTTTTTTTAGTCTTGTGAAGTTTTCGAGCAATTAGTTGACCTTCTAAATTTATAAATTAAATTTTAATTGACCACTTTAATACTAACATGGTATTTTTTTGTGTTTTTATGCGAGTAAAATGAGTTAGAAATATAAATTGAATTAAAAAAAAAATGGTCTAATATGAAAAATTAATACTTTGTCTAAAAAAAAGAAAAGAAAGAAAACAAGAATAAGAAGAAGAAATGGATGACAATAATATATTAAATATTATAAAGTTAGCAACATTGGGCCTGTGGTTTGGGCTAATGGGCTGAATAGTACCTAAACTCATTTTGCTAGAAAAGCTACAAATTGAGTTACCTTAATTTCTAAATGATATTAGAAATAATATTTAAAACTTAATTATCCATTAATCAAGTTTCTTTATTAAATTAAATAAATTTCAGTACAGAAAACTCCAACGAAAGGCATTTTCACACTAAATATTAATAGGAAATCAAGGATCATTATCATGCACAACAACCTTTCCAATCATGATATTAATCCACGTTGCCACAATTATTGTATTAAATTATTAATTCCACCCATTGTCTTGTACCAA
Source organism: Excoecaria agallocha (assembly GCA_037975025.1). Taxonomy (NCBI): domain Eukaryota; kingdom Viridiplantae; phylum Streptophyta; class Magnoliopsida; order Malpighiales; family Euphorbiaceae; genus Excoecaria; species Excoecaria agallocha. The sequence continues at coordinate 643,932 of CM075807.1, read as the reverse complement.
TTGTTCATGTATGTCCTCGTATTCCCTCACATCTAAAGCTTCAATAGGCTTATATTTCTAACAAGTGTCCCCTCACCCTAATGAAATCTTTCTAAACTTCCAATTATAATGTCCCTGTGCTACGGAATACAAATTCTGTCTTATTATTCTTTTATTTTTTCAATATAATTTGTTTGCTTGTTTATTTTTTTTGGTTAAAATAGTCAAAATAAAATAAAATTCAAGATCTTATAGTATTTATTATCAAATTAATATTTTTTTATGATTATTGGTATTATCTAATTCGAGCCGGATTGACCTATCCTAGGGATAAAATTTTTTCAATATTAATTTTTATCATTCACAAAATTCAAATTCGATAACGTATTTAAGGTGAAGAAGTACAAAATTATTTGAACCAATCAATATTGGTATCAAATCTGTATTTTTTAAGTTAAATTTATCAGTATTTTTTATTTGTATTGGGCTATATATAAGTGATTTAGAAAAATAATTTTTATTAAAATTTTTGATTGAATCAATTCAATTGAAACAAAAAAAAGTCTCTTATTTTTGGACTTATATTGATAAACATTTTTTTAAAATATTTAAACGAATCAATTGAACTGTGATCCGATCATGAATATAATAATTGATATGGTTTTAGAAATATAAATATTATAATTGGAGTTGGACCAAAACGTATAAATAACAAATACTTTGTATAAACAATAATACCCCAAAATAAAAATACATACAAATATAGGGGCAATCTTGAAATTACGAAAAACCATAGAAAAGTCGTCGTGCCACGGCGACCCTAATCCTTATCCGCCACATAAAAAACGTTTCTCTTTTAAAGACCCATAGTTTCTCTCCCTTCTTCTCAGAGGTAAAAAAAAAAAAAGAAAAAAAAAAGCTGCATCTTCCTTCCAAGCCAAGTCATAAAAGAGCTTCTTCCCCGTTCTGTCTCTCTCTTCGCATCGATAAATTAAAAACCCTAATATAAAGTTTTAATCTTTCATCGAATCTGAGTTTCAATTTCCAATATGGCATCTGGATCGGCGGGTCGGGCTAACTCGGGCTCGAAGGGTTTTGATTTCGGTTCTGATGACATTCTTTGCTCTTATGAAGATTATGGTACCCAGGATTCCTCCAATGGGAGCCATTCGGATCCTGTTATGGGAACTAATTCCAGCAAGGTGTGTTTTTTTTGTGAAAGTTTTAAGCTTTTCAGCTGAACTATTAATTGCTCAATTTTTTGCGATTTTTCCAGTTCAGGGAATTGGGGATTTTGATTTTGAGCCAAGATGAGGGTTTATATTATTATTTGCTCCCGGATTAACAAAGTTCTATTATTTAGTAACTTTTGCTTTTCGAAAATCGTTTCAGTTTTCTGAGCTGTATACCTTTGATTGACCTTCTTTTATTATTTTTATCAGCAAATATGATTTTTAGCACTCAGAGGCTGGAATTTTTTAGGTTTGCATATGGTTCTGGGCATATCTCATTGCTATTTTTGGTGTTATAAAATCATTTCACAAAAACGAAAAGAAAAGAGGAGTAAAAAAGGAAAGGGAATCTAAAATTTAGTTTAGCTACATAGCTACTTATACTTATCTGCATACTTATGCTGGGCTTCTATTAGCTGAGTGTATTACCGAGTGAATATTGAATTGTTTCCTTGGGAGAATGTCTTTATCGGTTCGTTTTTTTAATATGTTACCATTGGTTATCGGCGGTGTAAAGTTCAGTTTGATTATGCATAAGGATGCTAGTTTTGGCTTATTAATGGAAAGTGATATGCGATACACTTTTAGCAATTGGAAAGCAGCAAATACTTTTATGTTATTTTCACTAGTGTGCTGGTGAAAATTAGTGTAACAGATCCATGTTCAGCCTTATGTCTATCCTTTTCATTTGAATGATTGGAATGAGCGTGTGCTTAGCTTGCAGTGTGGTTAGTAGCCCCGCTAAAATGAATCAACACTGGACATTAAACTGGACTCCTAATTTATTTTTTTCATGTGGAATTGGTTTTTGAATGTGATAGTTCCTTCTGTGTCCTTAAGATGCCCTAATTTGACGTCAGAGAGAAAGAGAGGACAGTGCAGGGAGTTTGTGCTTCCTCTGCTCTCTCTAGGTGTGTTCTCCTTTTGCACCCCTTGCCTCTCGTTGTCTGCTTCTTTTTGTTTATTTCTTATGAGCATACATTAATTTGACATATCTATTGGTTAACTCTATAAGTGACAATCTAAATGCTCAAATAGTGGTAAAGTCGATAACCAGAATGGGTTATAGATAGCATTTCTGAATAGTCAACAGGATTGTGATGACAATGCTTTGAATTAAGGTGTTCCAATACAATTGCTTTCATGCAAACTTTAAAGGATTTTGATGACAATAATCGGTGAAGCCTTGTCACTTTTCTTCCAAATTTTTTTGTCAAACATCATTGAGCAAGATTTATTTTCTTTTTTCATTAACTAAGATAGGTTATGGCACTTCTAATGCTCAAAATTTTGAGGAGTCTATTGCAATTTTTTTTAACTTTATTCAAGCTATTTTTTACATTGAATGTCCTATTAAATATTTTTCTTACACGTTCTTTCTAATGAAAGTAAAATTGCTGTCATATTTACTAACTAGAACTTGCTGTTATACTTCAAGCAGGATTTTCACAAAAGTAGAATGGCAAGGTCTTCTGTGTTCCCTGGCTCTTCCTACAACCAGCCAGAAGATTCTTTCAACCCAGATATGGTCTCTATTGTTGAGAAAACCATGAAAAAACATACTGACAACCTTATGCGCTTTCTCGAGGGTATCAGTTCACGGTTGTCCCAATTGGAATTACATTGCTACAACCTTGACAAATCAGTTGGTGAAATGCGATCTGATTTAGGTCGTGGCCATGGAGAATCAGATTCAAAGCTTAAATCTCTGGAGAAGCATATCCAAGAGGTGAGTTGCAATTTTGAATTCAATACATCCTTAATCTTTCTCCAGTCCTCATTACCTTCCTGCATCACCTTATGCATTTTGTGCTATTTTCCCTGTTGGTAGAGATTCAGGGCAAAAGGAAGAAAACGATATTTTGCTCTCCTTGCTTTTTGTTTTAAATTTTTTTAAAAATTCCCTATCTTATCAAAATTTTTCTCTTTTTGCATATATTCTTTTTGGAAATTCATTCGGTAATTGTACTAGTAATTTGGACCCTGTTTTGAGTATCCATCCAATTTGATGATCTCAAATGTTTTTAGGCATTTCTATTAAAATGCTGACTGCACACGAAATTCCATTCTGTTTTTAGTTTATCTAATCTCGTGTGATGTTGAATTTCAAAATATGCCCCCATGTTGGAACTACTTGCAGTAGGGAGGGAGGGAGAGAGAAAGAGAGAGAGATAGAGAGTATATTTTTGACAAGCACCTAATGATTTTATTGGGATGTTATTTAGAGCTATAAGCATTGAAAGGATTTTAACTATATTCAGTGTAGATGCCTTTGGAAAGGATCTTAACTACAATTAGCTTAGATGCCTTTGGAATAATTCAGTTGTGCTAGTTCAACATTTGAGATAATTTTAATGATGATGATTAGAATTGATTTCGTTTAATCACACAGAATCAATGGATTATGATAGTTGTAGGTAAAGATTAACATCCAATGCTGTTTACGCTTCTAATTGAACTTGCTGGAAAACATTTAGGGAGAGAAGAATCCCAAGTTTTGGTGGGAATCTGATTTATGAACATTTATATTTGAACCACTAGATGGAAGAGCATAACCTGTTTATGACTTCATGATGTCTGCAGGTGCATAGGTCTGTCCAGATCCTAAGAGATAAACAGGAACTTGCTGAGGCCCAAAAAGAACTAGCCAAACTCCAGCTTGTGCAGAAGGAGTCGTCGTCATCAAGTCATTCTCAATCCGAGGAAAAAGCTTCTCCACCCGCCTTTGATTCGAAGAAAACTGACAATGTGCCTGAAATGCATAACCAACAATTGGCTATTGATCTGCCGCACAAAATACTGGCTCAGCAACAGCCTGCACCTGTTCCCCCTCCATCACAAGCCCCGCCGCAGAATATAACCCAACAGCAATCCTATTATTTGCCTCCAGCCCAGTTACCAAATCCACCAGCTCAAGCCCAACACCCTCAGGGCCAATATATGTCTTCGGATCCTCGATATCAAACACCCCAAATGCAAGACATCTCTCGGGTGGCACCACAGCCAGCGCAAACACCTCCAGGCCAACAATTTGCACAGTATCAGCAGCAGCAGCAGCAGTGGCCCCAGCAGTTACCTCAGCAGGTGCAAGCACCACAACAGACTTCGATGCAACCCCAGATCAGACCCTCATCACCATCAGTTTATCCAACCTATCCCTCAGCAGGTCAGCCAACAAATTCGTCTCCATCAGAGACTCCGCCGATCACCATGCCTATGCAAGGGTCATATGGTGCGGTTCCTCAACCCTTATCTAGCCAGGCTGATCAGATGCCTTACGGATATGGACCTGGTAGAACAGTTCCTCAACAGCCTCCAGCTCAGCAAATCAAGGGCAATTACGGTTCGCAATTGGGTGATGGATATGCAACTGCTGGACCTCATACTTCACTTCCCCCAGGCAGTGCTTATATGATGTATGAGAGTGAAGGAGGGAGAACACATCATCCATCTCAACAGCCTCACTTTCCTCAAGGTGCTTATCCTCCACCAAATCATGCTCTTCAAAATACTCAGCCAGGTGCAAGCTCGAATATGTTGCCTCGAAATCCAAGCCATTCACCCTTCATTCGCAACCATCCCTACAGTGAATTGATCGAGAAGCTGGTGAGCATGGGTTTCAGGGGAGATCATGTTGTCGGCGTGATACAGAGGATGGATGAGAGTGGTCAACAAGTGGATTTCAATGCTGTGCTCGACAGGCTGAACGTGCATTCGGCGGGAGGTTCTCAGAGAGGGTGGTCTGGATGAATAGGTTAAAACTTTGGTGCAATCATGCAGATGTTTGTCTGGAATAAAGTCTTCTATTATAGTATTGTAGATCATATTCTTAGGGGGTTGCAAGTGTAATGGATTTCTCCCAATGGCTTTTAGAAAGAGAGAGATCCAGCTGGAGTATTTAACTTTCTTAAGGATCGTGGTTCTTGGATTTATGTGACCGAGTATGGCATCTGTTTGCCCACGTGAATAAAATTTCTTCATGGTACTCCTGTGCAATGTTACTGGACTTGGCAAGTTTTGCCTTTGTTCATAGTCCCAAGCTGCAAAATGTGCCATAATCACTGGGTCTAGGCTCTATATGATGTATGACAATTTCGGGGAATATCAGGAGCAATTAGGTTTTGTTTTATAATTTATTTAAATATATAAATTTAACTTTGTTGTATTGGGTATTGGGTATGTATATTTATTAATTTTATAAATAATAAATATAAATTTATATGTCTTTTAAAATTAACACAAATAAAAATCCAATAAAGAGGTAAATTAGTTTAATTTTCAATTTTTATTAGTTTCAATGTGTACATTGAGCTTATATTTTTATTATAACGAAAAATATAATATCAGTGCAATTGAATATTATGTGTTCTAATGTTCTAAATGATGTGCGAATTTTTATTTATTATTTATAAACTTGATAAGTATTATTTATGGTCAATAAATCATTTTTAAAATAGTGATTATAAAATCAAATTTAAATTTTAATAAAAATGATTGAAAATCTTATTGCTCATTAAAAAGTAAAGAAATGAAAATATGAAAGTAAAATTAAAAGGAAATTTAATTTCTTCCCTTTCATAATTACATGTTAAGTTTTGAAATATGAAAATTATGGATGAATTTGCAAGGGAAACCAAGTCATGACCTCATGCCAAGTAATTATTAATCAGATGATCCAGGCCAGCTTATAGGACCTTTTAATCCATGGATTAAAAAGGATATGTCTTAAGTCAAAGAAAGCGATGATCCAATCTTATGTTGATTTAGATATATTTCTCCTATATATGATAATTCTACAAAAAAAGATCTCTGGATTTCGATGGCAATCATCATGAGAGGAGTGTTGTTGTGGATGGTGGTGCTTGTGGTAGTAGTATTGGGTGTTTGGTTGAGAATGGGAGCAGCAAAGAGGGGGCTTCTAAACTTGTGTGGAGGATTCGGAGCTCCGGTAGGATGCCCCATCAAGTGCTTCAGGTATGACCCGGTGTGCAGGGCTAATGGGGTCACCTACGGCTGTGGTTGCCCTGATGCTGCTTGCGCTGGCATTCCTATCATTAAGTTAGGTGCCTGCTAAGAGCTCTCTACTGCCTCTTCCAGCAATCCCTTTTGTTGTTTACTTGTGCTTGTTTAGTTTTAATGCTCATCATCACCCAATAATAATGTTGATTGACCCATAAATATTGTAAAATGATGATAGGTTAAATGAGCAGCAAGTTTCTTATGATCACCTGCAAAAAATAAATAAGGATTAGTGGATTTCCGACAAGGGAGTTTCCGACGGTCAAGTCAAGATTTCTGTGTAAAAGAGTATGAATTTTTAGCAAAAAATTAAGTAACCATTTCATACCTGTTATTCAGCTTTTTATAGGAAGAATCAGCACGTTTGCAAGAGATAATAGGAGAAATTTCCCGTTATTTTCGTCCACTAACTCATTTTCGGCGATTCTTGAGGAAAACATGGGTTAGTGGTAACTATTTGTACATCGTGGTAGAGCTATTTTTGGAATGCGTTCTTAACCGAATTGTTGCCCGGTTAGAGAGCCCGGATAACTCTAACCTTTGGTCGGTTTACGGTGGTTCTCATTGAGCTATATGCCTGGCTAATACTGCAAAGTTGAACCGGTCTCTGAGTTCGGTTGTTATCATAAGTTAACCCTAGTAGGCGACATTTATATCGATAACTGGCAAATAAGTGTCGAATGGGCCTATTCAATACCATAAGATCGGAGCTCGTGGCGACTAGGCCGAATGAGCTGGTTGTGACGATTCGAGATTTGAGTGCCTACCGCCCTTACCTGAAGTTCGGTATTAAAGGCCATGCAACTTTCCTCGTTTTGGTGCAGGGGAAACCTGCCCCTAGAGCTACCTGATCACCTTGCGCAACGGTTAGGGTGACATCAACTTTTATACGAGTATTTATTGGAGGTCATTATGGCTTCCTGATTTACCATGCATAACGGTTAGGGACGCCTCGTTTGTCACACACCGCCTTAACTGTGTTATCCCATGTTCGGATCTACTGCCACGTGTATGGTCCAGATCCATCTTAGTTTTTCTATATAAACCTTCTCCTAATCTCTATTTCCCTTTCGTTTTTCATTTTCTTGGCTTTGCTTCTCTCGTTTGCGCTACATCCTTAATTTTTGAATCCTTCTGCTTGAAGCTTGGTTATTCTCGCTCTTTGCCTGGTTTTTTCTTTTCGTTGTCATCCCCTTCATCAGGTTTGTTGATCTTTCCTTCTCTTTCACCTTATTCCTCTTTTTGTTCTTAGTTTCTTTTCGTCATCATGAGCTTGGAATCTGCTTCAAGTGAAAAAGTGGGAAATAGTGAAGAGGTTCCCACTGGTAGCGTCTCTGGCATGAGTAAGGATTCGACTTTGGAAGAAGTGTACGTTGAATGTATATTTTTATTATAACGGAAAATATAATATCAGTGTAATTGAATATTATGCGTTCTAATGTTTATGTTCCATATTTTAAAAAAACATAAAAATTATTTAAGCGCAATAACTGCGCCAAGTATTCTTTTTACTCAAAATTTCGATAGCCATACCAATGATTTCAAGGAAATTTCTCGAAAAGTATTTAGTGCTCATTTCGGCCAACTCTCCATCATCTTTCTTTGGCTGAGCGATATGTATTTCTTCGGGGGGGTTATTTAGTGGCAATGGGTGGAAAGGTTACTTTATTACCGATTCCATTAGGAACCGTGGATTTTTTAGTACATTACATTCATGTATTTACGATTCATGTAACGGTGATAAGTATTATTGATGTTCAATAAATCATTTTTAAAATTCTGATTATAAAATCAAATTTAAAATCTAATAAAAATGAATGAAAATCTTATTTCTCATTAAAAAGTAAAGAAATAAAAATATGAAAGTAAAATTAAAAGGGAATTTAATTTCTTCCCTTTCATAATTACATTTTACTTCAGTTTTGAAATATGAAATTATGGATGAATTTGCAAGGGAAACCAAGTCATGACCTCATGCCAATTTGTCAATGTCTGGTGACCTAACTATATTCGCCAACCGATGAAATGATTTTTTTCTTTTTATGGTTATCTTCTATTCCGTCTAATTTTTTAAAATTTATAGGACCAATAAATTCATTAAATTTTTGATAAATTACGTACCAAACCAAGCACCTAAGCCGATAAATTTGAAAAACTCTTAAACATCTCAATTAATATGAAAGATATCGTGGAAGGCCTGCTTTGTAGATTTGTGAGATTCAATGAAAGTTCAGATAATGTAAAATAAAATAAAATAAAGAGTTTGAAAAATATTAAGTAAATGAAAGTTTATAAAATAAAATATTGGGATGGGATGGCGAAATGATTTGGTCCATGAGGAAGACATGTGACCCCCAATATGGACCCTTTCCTTTATCATCCACTTTCATGATTGCTCCATTTCTTTGTGATTTTTCTACTTTAATATTAAAAAAATGTATAATTATATTTATAATTTACATCCACCATTTGCAAATATTCAAAGTATTAAAATGGGAAATATTCAAAGTATTATAAGAAAAATGATTTTTAAATTATCATCTAATAGGAAATTACTAATTAAACCATGGTTCAAATTTGCATAGCAATTTTCTATTATAATGGAAATTCTCAAACATGGATATATAATATGAGGGTTAATACATAAATTTTCCTTTAAATTATTATTATTTATCAAATTACTTTGCCGAATTTTTATAAAATAAACAGTAACCTTTACAGTTATACGTCTGCGGCAATGTAATTTAAAAGTTATATAAATGAATTAAGATTAAAAATAAAAGATTAAACGGTTTAGAAAAAAAATTCGGCTTTTGCACTGTTCCTAGGGATGTTACAAGGGTTAACGTGGTTTGTTTATAATAGAAAATTTCAATTAATTTGATTTTGATTTATAATAATTTTTGTCAAAATTTAATTTTTGATTATTTTGATTCAATAAATAATTAAAAAATAAAAAATTTCTTATAATGGTATTTTTTTACTTCATAAAGTTTTTTAAATTGTTATTCAATTTAAATTTAACGGGTGTGATAAAAGAAATTTTATTTTATATTGATTTGTAATTTTCACAAAATCTCAATTTAAATTATTCTAATTCAGTTATAATTGAAATTCGGAAGAACAATATTTATATATTTTTTATACTTTTGTTTTTTTAAAATTCAAACACCCAAAATTTCGTAGTATATGATTCATTTTCTTAACTCTACGATCCTAAAACATCTTGACGTAAGAACGCATATGTTGATGAATGAAGACGGATACATTTTTGCCCAACTTTGCCAAATCTCTCAAGTCAAAAATAATTTCTTTGTTATAAAATACGATGGATTTGCACCTTCCAATTTAGAATAAAACATTTGCTTAAAACTATATTGTTGCTCCTTGATTTAAAAACAAGTCAAAGTATAAATCGCTCTCTAAAATTTAATAAAAAATATAATTTAATTCTTAAATTTTAATTTGGTGGAATATCATCTATAATGTTTTAAAATTAAAGTAATTTAACCCCGAAAATGATGATTCCGTCAATTTGATCAATATAAATGACACTTGACATTCAAGAATTGAACACATATCTGTTGACATATCTATTTTTAGCCACGTTATGTTTTATGTATCAAATTTTAAAGTTTCACATATTTTTATGTTGTTGTATTAGCAGTCAACAAACGGAGGATAATCAAATTAACGAAACCATCATTTTAAAGGTCAAATTATTCTAATTTTGAAATATTAAGGTGACATTGTATCAAATTAAATTTTAAAGGTTAAATTATATTTTTTACTAAATTTTAGAGAGCGATTTGCACTTTCGGCTAAAAGCCGAAATGAAAAAATAGGGTGGATAACTAATACTTTTATTTTCTAGGGATATTTTTTTACTAATGTGTTTTTACAAAATAATTACAAAAATGTGGTGTGTCAAAAATTATTTACCGAACTGAGATTTTTTTCAAAATCACTGCCTCCCGTAGTGGTTTCAAATGTGGGACCTCACAGCAAAATTTTTGACAATTTTTTAATGAAACCGCTTCACAGTACAACAGTTTTTAGATTCTAAAATCGCTGTACTGTGGAAGCGGCTTCAGGTGTATCAGATTTTATCCCGTTTTTTATTAAATTAATAAAAAAATATTGACATCTAATATCAACTATTAATTGTAGTCTAGTTGATTTGCATTTCTTATAGATTTATAGGTGTTCATGGGTTCAATTTATGTAATGTAATTAATATGTATAATTTGATAAATGTTGGTGGAGGGAAATTGAATTCATGACCACCTATAAATCCACAAGGAATGCATACCAACTAGACTAAAATTAATAGTTGATATTAGATGTTAATATTTTTTTATTAATTTAATAATAAAACGTGACAAAATATGATACACCTGAAACTGATTCACAATATAACGGTTTCAGACTCTGAAACCGTTATATTATAAAAGCGATTTTAGAAGAAAATTGTCAAATTTTTTGCTGTGGGTCCACATCTAAAATCGCTGTAGGTGACAATAATTTTGAAAAAAATTTTAAATCTGTAAATAATTTCTGATTTATTCTATTTTTATAATTATTTTTTAAAAATACATTATTAAAAAAAAATATCGCTATTTTCTTGTCCCTTGATTTAAAAAAAAAAATTCAGTTTCCAATTCGTAGCAACATCCATGATTTGTTCTGGGGAAAATTTCAAATTTGAAAATTGGAAGTTTCCAATAAAATTAAAAATACCGCGTTTGACTCTAGCACATAGGTAGATCTACCAAAATATGTATATAAAATTGCAAGTAATAATGGAAATGTGGACCTGATTAAAAAATTGCAAATAGAAGTAGGCCATCTCATCAAAGTTCATTGAAGTTTGGGAAAAAGAAAAATACTTTTTTGTCATCAGCAGACAATACGTTCTCCTTTCCCTGCTCGTTATCTGATTTTAAATTGCGTAACTATAAAGGAAAGAGACATTTCAATTTTGAAAGCTCTTCTCATTTGTTACTTTCATTTAACCCCAAACTATTCCCAATTATCACAAACGCCCTTCGTTTTATTTAAGGTTTTTTTTTATTACCTTAATTAGCTTTATTATCTATTTGTATATGTCACAGGGAAACACAATTTTTTTTTACAATAAATGAGAGAGTAAAGGAGCGAATATGAGATATTATATTATATTAAAAATTAATTATGGCACTATAATGCTCTTTAGAAACAGCAATATTCCATCAATTTTAAAATAATTATCGTTTTAATTATTTTTTTTTCAAAATATATGGTACGTTAAGTTCAAACGGAACATTTTAAAATTTATTGTTAGATTTACTTTCATTAACTATATTTATTAATTTTTTAAAATTCTATCGCTTTCCACCTATTGCATCTCATTTGAATTGAATGGTCAATATTAAATTAAATAAAACTATTTTTTTATTCAATATTATAAATTTATTTAAAATTAAGTTATTATTTCGGGTGAAAAAACCTTAAACGACATATAATTTGAGAAAATAGAGTAATATTTGATTTAATTTTTTTCTTTATAAATACACATGCTATCAAATTACTTTTATTACTTGAAACTTTCTTATTTAATCATAAACTCATATATATATATAGATATATATTAGATATTTTAAATACTTGGCATATGATGATATTTAACATGAAGAATAAATATTTACGATAATTTTTTTTGTTAAATCATGAAGTGTCCCCGAGCGGATACTTAAATTATTATATTCAGATTAATCTCTATTCGAAGGAACAATTTTAAGAATAGTGCATTTTGTATAATTATTTGGAATATTGGGGTGTTTTGTAAACTAATTGGGAAAATAGGGTGTTGACCTCATTTTCACTGCATTTTTAGGCGGAAATGCAGGGGATTCACGAGGTGGCAGACTGCTCCATTTTCGCTGGAGACTGGGGCGAAAATGCCAGTATGCAGTAGTGTTCAGCAGGGTGGTGGCAGGCTTCCATTTTCGGTGGAGACTGTGGCGAAAATGGCTTGGAATTTCTACAATTCACGAGCGCATAGTGAATTGCACAGAAGCATGCACAGTGAAATGTGAATTTAAGGCAGAAACGGTGCCTTATTTATCACATTTGCTGGGTTTCATTTTCTGTATTTCTCACATTTGTTGGGTTTCATTTTATGTGTTTGCACGGGCTGAGTTTTTTTTTTGGTTGATGAAGTTAGTTTTTTGGTTGTTTAAGGGTGAAGAATTGAAGAGTGAAGATTTTATTATTGTTAAAGATTTGGTGGACTTTGATTAGTAAGTTAATATTTTAAAAATTTTTCAAGTTTTATCCTTAAAGAAAATGGAATATTATTTAAATGTATGTATAAGTGGAGTGTTATATGGAGCAAAATAATTTAAGTTGTTTTTTGTAAATTTTTTTAAGTTGAGAAAATGTATAATTTTTAAATGTGTGTATAAGTTGAGTATGATATGAACAAAATAATTATATATTTATTAGTAAGTTTGTTTAGTTGAGAAAATGTATATTATTTAAATGCATTTAATCAGTTGAGTATGATATAAAGCAAAATAATTTAATTTTTTTTTAGTAAATTTGTTAAGTTGAGAAAATGTATATTATTCCAAGGTATTTATAAGTTGATTATTTTTTATGCAAATATAGGATTTTTTTATGTTAATATAGAAATTTGGTTATTGATATAAGGAACATAGGAATTAAATTTTTTTTAATTAAAAGATATCAAAATGGAATGTCATTTAGAATATAATATATATTGTATATGATATTAAATTAGTATATTAATTTTTAATACGTATTATCATGTTTTTATGTTATGAGGGATTTGTTAATATAATATTTTTAATCACATTTAAATGTAGGTATTTTTAAAAATGAATTGCTTTCAAAATCAGCCTTACATAAATCTAGGACCACGCGTTGATGATCTATTGATGCTCAAAGGAAAGCACCGGACAGATGCAGTGTGGAGCAATGTTGTAAGTTTAATTTAAATTATTCATAAGTAGGAATTTTTTTATACGCAGCATATATATTGAATAATTTAAGTCATGTTCATTTAAATGAATAATTTTTTTATTTGTTAGGTTGAACATAATGTATTATATGTTCGAAGGGCCAGTATGGAGAGTCATTATGCAAATATTGATGAAAGAATTATATCATATTTGAGATTGGCTGGATTTTATGGGGTATCTCAGATAGGTCCCATGCATGTTGATGCGAATTTGGTAACTACACTTGTAGAGAGATGGAGATCGGAGACGCACACGTTTCACCTCGCAGTTGGTGAAACGATTATCACGCTACAGGATATAGAGATACTAACCGGTTTACCCATCGAAGGGCGTGCGATTACTGGACGTGTGAAACATAATTGGCCAATACTCTATTAGCAACTGTTAGGACATATGCCAAGTGAAGATATGCTGAAAGGTCATTCGGTTAAACTAAGATGGTTGTCAGACACGTTTGGTTTTTTGCCAGTTGATGCTACTGACTACGAAATACAATGCTTCACCCGTGCATGGATACTACGTTGTATTGGTGGATTTTTGTGTCCATCACAAGAAAAATAATTATATCCATCTGATGGTGGCTTTCCCTTTTGGAGAATTTAGAAGAAGTTGGGAGTTATAGTTGGGGGTCGGCATGCTTAGCTTGGCTATATAGGGATCTTTGTCATGCTACATGTCCAAGTGCACACGGTGTTGGTGGTTATCTATTGTTATTACAGATGTGGGGCATGGGAAAGGCTTCCTTTATTCCGACCTTCTTTTGTAGGCGAATGTGTGACTGATCGGACAATGCCGTATGGATATAGGTATTTTATTTAGATATTTATGTCTTTATTTATTTATGCACTTAATTAATTTATTATTTTATATAGAGGCTGGTCCATCCAGATGTTATGACTATCATGCAGGTACATCATGATTAAATATGGATTTAAATGTTAATGTTTCTGAGCCCGATCAAACAGGGTACACAAGAAACATTCAAACGTTTAATACAAGTGGAGCTATTGGTGATAACTTGCAACAAGATGACTTTTTGGATGAACTTTTATCCAATACGAATATGATGCATTTACTTGATGAACCAAGTGAATTCAGCCACTTATCAAATCTGGATTTTTAGGCACCATTAGTATTGTAATGTATTATTAGTATTGTAATGTATTATTATAATGTACTTGAAATTGCTACTTATTCAATAAAAAAATAATTGCCAACTAAATAACATAATTGTTCAAAAAACATAGATACATCAAAGCATAAAATAAAATATTATTTAAAGTTCAAGACATATATGCAACATTTAAGTTAAATCCTTGATTTAAAGACCCTGCACGACTAGGACATGCCTTCTTATTATGTTCAGCATTTCCATAATTGCTGCAGTGGGTTACACTACCTCCTTCTCGTCTATCCATTTCATTGCGAATTCGCGTTGTTTTAGGCCGCCCTTTCTTCCTTTAAAGTTCCATATTAAGCACAAATTTAGGGCCGTTATATACGTGCCAATAAGCTCGATGACCTATTAGGTGAAATTCTCCTTTATAGCATTTTAGAGCTTATGCAATGGTATAACACGAATCAACAAATGAAAACATATCAATATGTTTATGCATGCATGCTGCAATTGCATGTGAACATGGCATTTTTGTGCCTTGAAACTTTCCACATTCACATTCGCACTTTTCGAGACTCACTATATAAGTGTCAATTTCTGAATTATCTGTCAGTTCACTGCAAGCTATAAACTCTGAATAATTTATACCGACTATCATAATCAATCACTGAGTGACCTCGAGCCCTAATTGCACGCTTGTTCATAGATTTAACGCATTTTGGAGTGAAATCGAAATCCTTGAGTTATTTTCGTCTTGTACAAACCTCGTCTTTGCTCATAAAAATTTTACCAATCGCCCAAAAACATGTTCCACTATAGCGGTGATAGGCATCATTCGAACACCTTTGAGAGCACTATTAACACTTTCGGCTATATTTGTTGTCGCATGACCATACCAATATCCACCATCTTCTGACATCGTCCAACGGTCCAATGGCACCTGTATTGCCCACTTGTATGAGTCCTCGTCGAGCTCTTTTATTTCATTCATCTTTTTTGTGAACTTACGCTTCTGAAAGTTATTCCCTAAAAAAAACAATATTGATTAACAACATAACAAATATAATAAATATGATTTTTTCATTTATTATATGTATGTACTTACCAGCATTGTAAATCAATTTTTTTTATTGTTGGATTTCTGTGATGGGTGTTGTAATTACTAATAAAAGTGTCATAAACATATCCCGTGAAATGAAAGAGGTTCCTTCCAACCACTCCGTTCATCTCAAAACACTTCCATAATTCCAGTGTGCCTATCAGATATAATAGTTATCCCAATTCGTTGAGTTACATACTTTCTAATAAAATCCAAAAAACCATGCCCAGCTGGATTTGTTCTCTGAACTCAACAACATCAAAGGCAACTGAAAATAACATGTCATTACTATCAATAAAACTTGCTATTAGAAGTGTTTGTTGGAATTTTCCTATCAAGAATGTTCCATCTATTAATAGCAATGGCTTACAATGGTTCAAACCATCAATTACTGGTTTGAAACTCCATAAAAATCCTTTAAAATTGCTTTTATGGTCGGTACTTAGGTTTCTTGCAAAACAAATTCATATACAGTTATTGGATTATAGCACTGCAAAGCATATAAAAAAAACCAGGTAATCTCTCATATGATTCAAATAGTTGCCGAATATCGAATCCAGCGTACTCGCGTACGCATACCATGCCTTATAGTAATACTTCATAGTGATACCGCTCCTTAATAGTAGCAAATAATCACATCAACAGGAATGGTCAAATTTTTACCTACCATCCCCCTAATACAATTGCGAATAATATGCAATCCCAATTGTCTGTGATCCCTTGAAAGGTTACCAACAGATAGACATGAATGTGGTCCCTCAAACATTGTGATAGTCCAAAAAGGACTCTTCTCCTTTTTTTGCTGCTCTTAACCTCCAGTTGCGTTCAATATCAGCCTTTGCACATCTCAACACCCAGTATTTTGCCTTCAATTCCACAACTTTGAAGTCAACATTTCACATTATAGAGTATTTTTTAATACAAGACTTAACCTCATCCTTATTGTTGAAAACCAAACCAATTGATAATTCGGACGATCCATTCCCAAGTATTAAATTGTAAACCTTCCACCATATTCACTTGGGCTACATCAAAGTCAATGGTTTTATAGTATTTTGATGGAAAGTTGAAGATCGCCTCATGTGAATCCCCACTCACATCGATTGATTCACTACCATAAAAAAATTCAGAGTCATCACTATCCTCAATCAAATTTGCAGTGTCAGCCTCAATATCGTCATCAGGTGAAATGTAATTATTGTTCGCCATTTCATCATCAAAATGATCCACATCTCCCGCATCTATAGTAGGTTTATTCATGACATCTTCACCAATATCTACATTAGGACCCTCATTCAAAGATATGTTTGGACTGTTGCCAAAAAGGGAATTGCCGAGTAGATTGCCATCCTGAATACTTGCAGACTATCTTGTCTGACTAGGTTGACTTACATCAACCCTTACTTGTTGTTGATAACTCATATCATCTCGACGACTACTTGATTTATTGTCAAATATAGACCTACTAAAAAAATTGCCTACCCGTCGACTCAACGAACGCCTAGGCTGACTAATACATTGATCAGGAATTTGGGTCACTGCATGTCTGGGCTGATTCATTCGACCATTAGGCACTTGGCTAACAGACCGTCTAGGCTGACTCGTTGAACCATCAAGCATGCGGCTAGTTGAATGTTGAGGTTGTCTCTTAGATACATCAAACATGTAGCTACGTGATCGAAGCAAAAATCCGTGTCCTGATGTCAAATTGCCCTCTCTTAGAAGCAAGTCACCATCACGTCAACTTACAGATTGGTTTTCTGACTAGTACCGGCATCACAATCATACTGACTATGACCGGCATCACCAACAAACTGAAAAAAATTTGATTGCGAATAAATATTTAAAATCTTCCTTACTGACGGACTGCATGGGCTGACTTGGACCAACATCATTCACAAAAAATTGTTGACTTGCATCAACATTTAGCATCTGTGTTGCATCATTCTATCAAGCTCATCAGTTTCGTATATTGCCTGCATATTAGCTCCAAACCTCCCTTCATCCACTTTAATTATTAATTCAATAATTGTGTAATCGTCATATTTTCTTAATTTTTTATATATCATATCTATGTCACTATTATCTTCCAAACTA